>CM061133.1:33146105-33319922 GCA_030789695.1 Scilla litardierei
AGCAAGTCAAACTTGCTTGACAATTTGTCGACGTCTTCGACTCTATGGATGCCCCCAGATCTTGGTGTGGCTCTCTCGTCACACCATCGCTCGTTGTTAGATGCCATATTTTCCAGAATCTGTCCGGCATCTTCTTCGCTTCTTGACATGAAGGACCCTCCAGCCGCGGCGTCCATGGAAGATTTTAAATCGTCCATCAACCCATTATAAAACAGATTTATGATCTGTCACTTGGGGAGCTCATGGTGGGGACATCTTCTCTGCATCTCCTTGTATCTTGTCCAAGCCTCATGCAAGGACTCGTGGCTGGCCTGGGAGAAGGAGGAGATCTCACTCCTCAGCTTCATGGTCTTCCCCGGGGGAAATAACTTCGTCAGGAAAGCATTTGAGAGCTTCTCCTAGGTGTTGAATGTATTTGGGTCCTTCCCCCTAAGCCACAGCTTGGCCTTATCTCGCAAGGAGAAGGGGAACAGCTCCGGTCGGATCGCCTCAGTTGTGACACCATTTATCTGGAAGGTGTCACATTTCTCCAAGAAGGAGTCTAGATGCTCAATCGGGCTCTCCATGGGTGCACCCGAAAATTGATCCTGCTGGATCCACGTCATCAAAGATGGCTTAAGCTGGAAGCTTTGGGCCGTAATAGCTGGAAGACGGATGGCGGAGGTGGACTCGATGGAAGGCATCGAGTACTCCAACAGGGACTTGTGAGGCGGGGTTTTCTCCCCCATGGCTTCAGGATCCTCTCTTCTTCGCTTCTCGACGGCCAAACGCCTTAGGGTGGCGTTTATCTCTGGATCAACGGGGATCAAGTCGTCGAGACTTCTTGAACTCCTGTGCATGAAAAACAACAAACGCCCGTGAAGCGAAAAGTGGGAAAGAAACAGATAAGATAAGAAACAAAAATAAAAATAAAAATAAAAATAAAAATAAGAAAATAAAAAGGAAAAAAGAAGAATGCGAAAATTATCGCGAGGTAGGGATGAGAGCTAGACACTAGGGTTCATGAAATCATAAAATAACAAGCACGTTGCCTCCCCGGCAACGTCGCCATAAACTTGACCGGCCCCCACCGGGCGCGTCTAATCCGCGTCGGATGTGTGCAATGATGCGAATGGGGGCGTGAGATTTAAATATTTGTAACCGCAAGCGCACGGTGTTGTAGTGTGGCTTGGGGGTCGAACTCAGGGAGGCGTGGATGTGCTTGTGTCAAAGAGGATCAAAATCACCCCATGGGCGAGCTACCCAGATCGAATGATGGGTTGTCACGGTAAAGGAATGCAAAGTATAGACAATATGAAGGAAAAACCCGGGACTTTGGTTTCCACCCCAACGAGCGACTCTCACTGATACGGCCTACGGGTAGGATGGCGATCGGAATTAGGGTCTAATGGTGAGATGTTGCCTCTGAAAGTGGTACCGGCATCCCATGGGCCCGATATTTCGGTCGGTGCCCAGGATGATACGCCGGACTTCCTGGGTTCGATCAGTGGGCACTCCCATGTCCATTAACACTGATCGACTCCGGGAGCACTAAGCTCGCAACGATAACTCCCAACATCTCATCCTGCCGCTCCCGTGCGCTAGGATTCGGCGTCTACGCTAAGGGCGTGAGCTATGGCTAGGGAGTCAACCGCCAAGTTTATTCCCCCTTGGCCCAACGGTCAAAGGCGGTCTTTTTCCCGCCGATGACAATAAAACACCCCGCGTAACCGTTAGATTCCTAATCCCTATCGATTTCCTAGCCCTATGGACGCATCGGGAAGAGCCCACGAAGGGGTTTCCGCCAAAATCCCAGATTTGGGAACTATTCACACATATTTAGTAAAAAGCGATCTAAACAGAAATCGACCGTAAAAATCATGATCAGACAATAGAAATGCAATGGTAGTAAAGCAATTAAGATAATACTAAAGTTTTACAAAGATCCGAAAACTTACAAAAACTGAAAAATTACAGCCGTCACAAAATGAAGAAAACAGCAAAAAATAACCAACTCCCGAATCTGGGAAACCTAGGGCTCTATTTATAGAAAACGACATCACCCGATCGGTTGACAAGTCACCCGATCGGGTGAAGCGCTTCACAGAATTGCAGCGCAATGCGGGATTTCACCCGGTCAGGATGAACCGGTCGGTTGGATCTTGGATGCGGTTGGTTGGATCTTGGTGCCGACCGGGTGAAGAGACCGGTTGGATCTTCGTGTCTTGGCTGTTGGAATTCATCTACAGGTGAACCGATCAGGTGAGTTGTCACCCGATCGGTTGGCAATCAGCTTCGAATTCCAGAGACTTTGAGCTTTTGACCCGGTCACTGAACCGAGCGGGTGACTTCTCGTAAGCTCCAAGCTGCGTCCGGGTGGTGCACGCGTGCATCACCCGATCAGTTGAAGATGATCAACCGATCGGGTGAGGGGCTGAAAGATGTAATCTTCGTCGTTTGACCCCCTGGATCACGCGTGACTCCTCCCGTTGCTCCGGGGACATATGATATCATCGTTTTATGCCCCATATGCCAGCAAAATCCTGCAAAATACGGAAAACACGGAAAAGTGAAAGAAAACAAGAAAACACGAGAAAACGAATATAAGACGGCGGTAAAATACGGAAAAATACGGAAGAAAACGTGCGTAAATATATGAAATATAAACGCACGTCACTTATTCGTGGGTTGCACGAATTATTTTTATTAGCCTATTCACCCCCCTCTAGGCTAGGATCAAGATCCAACAAGTGGTATCAGAGCAGGTTTTAGGATCTAGCCTAGGATTGACCATGAATAACCATATGGATAGTGCTTTTGCTGAGGGTCAGTCTGTTTCCCGTCCCCCTAGGTTTAATGGAGGTGATTATGCTTATTGGAAAAATCGTATGAAAATCTACCTTATTTCTGTTGATTACAAGGCTTGGCATATAATCGAAAAAGGATATAAACTACCTGTAATTAAAGTAGAAAATGTTGAGATTGAAAAACCAAATGACAAATGGGATGATAATGATTGGAAATCTTATTCTTTAAATGATAAAGCTATGAATGCTCTCATTTGTGCACTTGATAAATCTGAATATAATAGAATCTCACATTGTTTAACTGCGCAGGAAATATGTCATACTTTGGAGGTGACGCACGAGGGAACGTCACAGGCAAAGGAGTCTAGACTGTCTCTTTTGAGTGCAGAGTTCGAGGGATTTCGCATGCTACCATCAGAGAGCATATCAGAGATGTATGCGAGGTTCACCGACATAGTCTACAAGTCTAGCTCGCTTGGAAAGCCATATGATAGCCTCGATCAAGTGAGGAAGATCCTAAGAGCATTGCCAAGCTCTTTTAGACCAAAGGTCACCGCCATCCAGGAAGCAAAGGTATTGTCACAATTGAAGGTGGAGGACCTTATTGGTAATTTGATGTCCCATGAGTTGGAACTGCAAAATGTTGAAACGAGAGAGAAACCTGAGTAGAAAGAGAAAGCCATAAAGCCCCTTGCTTTGCAAGCTAGCGAAGAAGAGGATGACGACGACGACATAGCGCTAATGGTGAGAAACTTCAAAAAGTTCATCAAGACCAAGCATGTGAGAAACGAAATGGCACCCAGGTTTAATCGTTCTAACTTTAATAATTCTTCCAAGCAATTTAATGATCAGAAATCTACTGATAGAATGCAATGTTTTAAATGCAAGGGAAGAGGACATCTGATGAAGGATTGCCCAAATGAAACTGCTAAGCTCGCTAAAGGAAAAGGAAAAGCGAAGGTATTAACATGGGATATGGATAGCGAAGCTGAAAGCGAGGAGGAAAATGAAGCCCATTCTTGCATGGCTTTGATGGGGATCCAAGATGAGACACCGTCAGGTAGCAAAGCTGAACTTCTTAAAATTTGTGAAGAAATACAAAATCAAATAGTAGGTCATGAGTTCACTATTGAATGTCTCCAAAATCAGAACTTTGACATGCAAATTAGAGATGATAAGGTGTTTAAAGAGAATGAAAAGCTTAAACTTGAACTTAATGCATGTAAGTCTACTATTGAAATCATGAAGAAGGAAAAAGCTAGCTTTGATGAAATTGCTCCTTGTATTTCTTGCTCCTCATTATTAAATCAAAATAGCATGCTTAAACAAGATTTAATGAAGCTCGAATCTGAAAAAGAATATGAAATAAGAGAGCTTATGGATAAATTTTGCATGCTAGATAACGATCTTAAAAAGAAAACAATTGAATATGAAAAGAAGAAAAAAGAAAACAAGTTGGCTTTCGTTAGCAAATGCACGATGCTTGTGGAAGAAAATAAACAATTAAAAACCAAAGTCTCTCATCTTGAAGTAGCCATTAAGAAATTCTCTATGGAAAAACAATCGGTGGACACTATTTTAGAGAATCAATTATATGGCAATAATAGAAGAGGACTTGGTTTTGGTCTGAAAACGTTGAAAAGCAAAAATTCAAGAAATTCCACAATGTACCCTCTATTGCAAAGAACAAATATGCAAAGTGCTTTACTTGTGATAGTGTAGGCCACACTTCATATTATTGTAAATTTAGGAACACAAATATCAAGTTTAAACAAGTTTGGGTTCCTAAATCTTTAATGGCTAACACTCGTGGACCTTGTTGGATTCCAAGGTCACACTTAACACCTTTCTTGTAGGTGTGATGGAGACTTGGCTAGGAGCAAATTTTTAAAGTCTCATTCTATTTCTAGCTCCTTAGCCAAATAGCGACGCGAAGGTATAACGTTTATCCCTCTTTGCATTTCATTGCATACCTTCATAGATTGTGTTATGTGCTTGATTTATTTTTTTTTGTGTGCTTGCATGCATGATTTTTAATGTTTTTATTTCTGAAAAAAATGAAAAACCAAAAAAAAAATCAAAAAAAATTGGGCTTAAAAGAATACCCTTTATGTTTTTTCCTAAGTGGTATTGGATGAATGATCAAATCTATCCCTTGTAGAAGTCAATTCATTATTGTTGTAGCTACATGAACATGATGTTATTCTTTTTAGTAGCCATGACATGTCTCATAAGTTTTAAACTTGACTTCTACACCTACATTTGCACTTGAACGATAATTGACCTTTTAGTGCTTTTGGAGATTCTTTTGAAGAATAATGGAAAGTGAATGTAGGAATGATTAATTTCTGAATTTTCTAAGGGATATGAAGTGTTTAGCCATGAATTAAAATTGAGCACAAAAGAATTGAAAAAAAAACTATATTTGCTCCGTTTGAAAAATGGATACACTTCATGGCTAATACACAACCCACGAGTATCCAACTTATGCTACATGTGTAATCATTAGCGTTGGTGTATATAACTCGTCAAGCAATGCCACCCCACATTTAAAAGTCCTTTAAGGCTATGTTTTGGGGTTCGGTAACTTGAACTCATCTTTGATGAGATGGGAAAATTCAATCCTCGCGATATTCATGAAAATTGGAAAATGTGGATTACGTTGGTTGATTTTCTGAAATTGAATCTCCCTTAGTACTTTATTGTCTATATCATTACACTCACACAAAGGTGGCGAAGTCACTATATGAAATTCTATGAGCGTGGATTGTCTATTTTGTGGAAAATTCATGCAAACTGCACGCTACATTTAATAATGGTCTATTTTTGCATGAGATATTTTTGGGACTTCCTTAGCCCACTTTTGGTGATTACAAAGGGGGAGAAAGAAAAGATTTGCTTGATTGTCGGTATTATTTGTTTAAGGGGGAGCTTGAGAGAATATTTGTTTAAGGGGGAGCTTGAGAGAAGGGGGAGCAATAATGTTGTGCATGCTATGTTGTAATACTTGATTATCTCATTCCACGATTCATATTGCATTACACCCTTCAACACACTTCACACACCCATACTTATTGCTCAAATCTTTTATGGGTTTGTCATCACCAAAAGGGGGAGATTGTTGGGAGCAACGATCTAGGATCTTGGTTTGATGATGACAAACATGTCGTTATATCTAATGTGTGTGCTTAGTGTGTTTCAGGTTTGGCGAAACAATATATTTTCACTTTTTGACGGAATTGCTATTCGTATAGCATATTGGGAGAGAGGGAGTGTGTGTGCACAAAGAAGTTTGACTTGGTCAATAGAGAGAAAAGTTGGACTTGGTCAATAGAGGAGAGATGTGGCCAAATATATCAGAAAGATTGTCTATTATCCTTCTCCTATTCAAACACCAACGTGATCAAATCAAATCTCCTATCTATGGTGCAAAAAGATAGAATCTAACTCATTTTTTGAAATTCCAATCCCGATACTCTAGAGATCATCTTTTGCACAAACCCCTGGCCTCATCATATATATATATAATCTTGTGAAAAGAAAAAAAAATTACGGCAACACAAAATTTCCAAGTGGGGCTTACGGCTATACAAATATAAAAGTAGGTTTGTGGAAAATCCCAAGAAGGGGAGGCAACAACAAAAAAAACCTAGTTGATATTATCTTTGCCGCAAACCTCTCCAAAGTGTTTTCATGCGGCTGAAAAACCCTAGCGGCAACAACTCGGAGAAGAAGCCCACGAACGAGATCACGCCTTCACCATCGGAGAGCCCTTAGTTGCCGCTGCTGCTGCCCGAAGCACATCGTTGCCGTTCAGAAGCTCGCCGCCGATCGAAGTGCAAGCCGTTGAAGAGAAGCACACGTGCCGTCGCCGTGAACGAGCCGCCGTCAAGGAGATCTCGCCGTCGTACGAAGACCTTCAGATCTTTAGCCCACGCATCGGAGAAGCGCCGCTGTCATCCAACGTCGCCGCCGTCATCCAACGTCGCCGTTGTCGCTCGATCGGAGAAGCCCCCTCGCCGTTGTCGAAGCGGAGATGCCGGAGTAGGGCCACCGCACGAGTCGAAGGAGCAGCGCTGCTGCAGTCAAAGACGACGACGGAGAGTGCTGCATGAAGCCCTCGTCATTGATCGAGAAGAATTTGAAGGCTTCGTCGCCGCTGTCGAAAGTCGGAGAAGTCGCCTCCAAAGCTCGCAAACGCTGCTGAGATCGCTGCTAGACGAGACGAAGGCCGTACTGCCTTTGTCGGAGAAGACAGCGCCACCCGCCATGAAGAACACCGTCGAAGAGGAGAACTCGTCGCTGCAGTCGGAGCTCGTCACCGCAGCCGCTTGATAAGAGGTCGCCACTGCCCGGAAGTCGCGCCACCGTAGAGCCATCGCCGCCATCCACCGAGAGATGTCCCCAACGGAGCAGCTGCCATCGTCGCTGCCATCTGCACGGCGTCGCTCGAAGTCGCCGTAGAGAGAAGTCGAAGACGAGCTGACGTGGCTATCGGAGTGCCGCGAGATCGAAACGAAAAGAATTAATCTGCCTTGCTGACGTGGCTTTCAAATTTTAAAGGCAGTTGCTCTGCGCACGGACCGAGTATAAAAAGAAGTGAACTGTGTTTCCTCTGCGCATCGACCGAGTTATTTAAAGGAAGCTGCTCTACGCACAGACCGAGAATAAATGGATTTGAACTGAGCTTCTTTGCGCACATACCGACTTATACACTAAACTTCTAAGAGCTACAACTTGACATCCAGAAGTCGGATTGAGACACCGTTTGCGTCAGATTGGAGCTGACGACATGCTGATTGACAGAGACGCCTACACGGACACAAACTGAGCATTTCTAAACCCTTAAACTCTTTTATTTGTGTCTTAGTGTTACGTTCTCTGTAGGGGAAACTTTACCTATCTTTTGTGACTATTTTGGGACTTGTCTAGTTGGGACTAGACAAGTGGGACCCAGCTAGTTTGGGACTAGCTCGTAGAAAGCATTACTAGGATTGATAGTGAGAGAAAACACTGTGTGTGGGGTACTGAGAGCATGGCGAGTGTAGAGACGTAGAGGGTGCTCTGAGCGTGCTCTAACTTTTGGTTTTGTACCTATTGCGATATTCAATACTAGTTCTGCTTTGGGGGCTGGAGTAGGTCGAAGGGTCGACCGAACCAGGGTAAATCTGCTGTGTACTCTGTGTCTGCCTTTTATTTACCATGTTGCTGCTATAACTGTGTGTGCTTATTCGTGGGTTGCACGAATTATTTTTATTAGCCTATGCACCCCCCTAGGCTAGGATCAAGATCCAACAGCAAGGACAGACTGGGTTATTTGTAAATCCTTGTTTTGCAAGGAAGTCACTCAGTCTGTTATACCACATCCTTCCAGATTGTTTTAGACCATATAATGATCTTTGCAGTTTCACTGAGTAGATGTCACGTTGTCTCTCTTTTAGTGCTGCAGGCAAGGAATAACCGTCAGGCAATCTCATATAGATGTCTCGATCTAAGTTGCCATATAGGTATGCAGTCACGACGTCCATAAGCTGCATATCTAAACCCTCTTGGGCTGTTAAGCTAATGAGGAATCGGAAGGTGATCGCGTCCATGACCGGGGAGTATGTGGTTTCAAAATCCACCCCTGGACATTGGGTAAAACCCTGCGCTACAAGCCTTGCTTTGTAGCGAACGATCTCATTCTGTTCATTTCGTTTTCTAACAAATACCCATTTATAACTCACAGGTTTTACACCGTTTGGTGTCTGGACTATAGGTCCGAAGACCTTGCGTTTGGTGAGTGAATCCAACTCCACTCATATTGCCGCTTTCCACTTTGGCCAATCATCTCTGCTTTGACATTCTGTCAGAGAGCGTAGTTCAATATCATCGGCGTAGTTCGCGACGTTGATGGCAATATTACACGCAAATGTGGCATCTATGGTTGTGCTCTTTCTGTCCCAATACTCCCCAGTTCGTACATAGTGTATCGAAACTTCATTTTCTCCCGGTTTTTTCTCTGTTTGAGAGTTTGGGAGAGATGGGGTAGCAGGGCTTATAGTAGCATCCTGTGGTGGTATTTGTTTACCATTGCCAAGGGTCCTACTCTTTCGAGGGACTTGGTCCTTGGATCCCGGTGGTCGCCCTCTCTTTTTGAGAGGTCTAACCATTTCTGCTGCAGGCGGATTGCATCCATTTTGCGGTATGTCAATCCTAGCTAGAGTGTTAGCAGCAGGGACGTGCGATCTGACAATCTTCTGGTTGTCAGTAAAGTTGTCCGGCAAGAGATGGACAGTGTTTTGGATATGGAGAATTTTCAGGACCTCCTCCTCACACTGGCTTGTGCACGGATCAAAGTGACATAATGTCTTTGTATCCCAAGTGATACAGTCTGAAGCTTCGGGCTTCTTTGTCTGTGAGCCTAGTCTTGAAAATGATGTTTTATCAAATTCACAGTCTTCTAGACGTGCCTTGAAAACGTCTCCCGTAAGGGGTTCTAGGAATCTTATTATGGAGGGGGTGTCAAACCCAACATAAATACCTAGGCGACGTTGTGGACCCATCTTTTTCCTTTGTGGTGGTGCTATAGGGACGTATACTGCACAACCAAATATTCTCAAGTGTGAGACAATTGGTGGGGCTCCAAGTGCTAGTTGCATTGGAGAAGATGACTGACCTCCAGAAGGTCTTAATTTTATTAAAGATGCAGCATGCAAAATTGCATGACCCCATGCATTCACTGGCAGCTGGGATTGAATTAATAATGGACGAGCAATCCATTGCAGTCTCTTAATTAGAGATTCTGCTAACCCGTTTTGGGTGTGAACATGTTCTACAAGATGTTCGACTTCAATTCCCTATGCTTGGAAATAGTCTAGAGAGACTTGTGATGTAAACTCCCCCGCATTGTCCAGACGAAGTTTCTTTATCTGGTAGTCGGGGAAGTGGGCCCGCAACCTGATTATCTAAGTTAAAAGCTTAGACAATGCAAGGTTACGGGTGGACAGTAGACACACATGTGACCACTTAGTAGATGCGTCTATCAGGACCATAAAGTACATGAATGGACCACTTGATGGGTGTATATGCCCACAAATGTCTCCGTGGATTCTTTCCAGAAAACTTGGAGACTCCAGGTCCACTTTCAGTGGAGATGGTCTCGTAATCAGTTTACCCTTGTAACCGGGTAGACATAGAAATTTACCTTTTTGAAGAATCTTCAGGTTCTTCAAGTCTATACCCCTGGAGCTTTTTATGACGCGGTACATCATAACAGATCCAGGGTGTCCCAGTCTACTATGCCAAAGTTGGAATTCTGGTGTTTGGGGGCACTGCAGGTGCTCCGCTATTGATGTTTCTGGAGTTTGTATACTTGTTTGGTAGAGTCCCGATGGGAGTCCCTTGAAACGTTCCACAATGGTTTTTGAACCATTTGTAAGAGAGGTTACAAGCAAGTATTCCCTTCCATTTTCCTCGACCGTCTCTAAGTGATATCCGTTTAAACGGATATCTTTAAAGCTCAGGAGGTTTCGGATAGATTTAGGGGAGTATAACGCATTTCTAAGTGTGATTTGTGTGTTACCAGGGAGCAATATGGTTGCTTCCCCTGATCCTTCGATTATGTTAGCTGGTCCTGAGATTGTTCTCAGTGGACCAGAGTAGCTACTTATGCTCGTGAAGTAGTCTATGTTTTGAAGGATCAAGTGCGTCGATGCACTGTCCACTAGGCAAATTGATTCCATATCTATATTTAAGAAAGACATTTAAACAGTAAATAATATGAAAAAGAGGAGATCTACTTTCATCTAAGATGCTCAAAAAATGTTCGACATGGAATAAAAACTAGATACGAAACATGAAAGAAAGATACATTGCTTGCAATAACAATTGTTTATGGTCCAAAACTAGAGAGTGTCGTCTCCCATGAAATCTTCAGGAGTCCATGAGGTCTCTGGCAACGCTGCGCTCTCTATCAGGTTTTTCTCAGCTCGAGGCTTGAGGCTTGCCTGGTAGAGGTCCTGTATGTGTTTCTGGTTGCGGCAGATTCTGGACCAGTGGCCCGTCATTCCGCATTTGGAGCACTTATCCTCCCAGTCTTTCTTGGGAGTACCACCTTTGGACGTCCACTTTTGCTTCTTTTCCACGAACGTCTAGTTCTGAGGAGGAGCTTGGGGAGTAGCCTTCTTCCGCTTCTTCTGTTCTTTCTATTTCTGGAATTTAGCCTTCTTGTCCATCGTCTTCTTCTGGGAAGAATGGAAGTGTGCCTCTTCAGGAGGTGGCAGTGGAGAGGAGCTAGGAGGGCGCAGGTTGTGAGTGAAAACCAACAAATCTCTATTCTGTTCAGCCATTAGCAGGCATGAAAGCAGATCAGAGTACTTCGTGAACTTCCTCTCACGGTATTGTTGCATAAGGATCATGTCCTTCTTGTGGAAAGACGTGAACATCTTTTCCAACAGCATTTTCTCAGTCACAGTCTCACCACACAACTTCAGGCGTGAGGTGATACGGAACAGTGCTGAGTTGTACTCCGCTACGGATTTGTAATCCTGTATGCGGAGGTGAGTCCACTCGTACTGTGCACAGGGGAGTATGACATCCCTCTGATGCATGTACCTCTCCTCAAGTGTGTCCCATAGTTCGTAAGGATCCTCAACAGTAAGATACTCATCCTTAAGGGTCGAGTCTAAATGTTTCCTGATATAGATAATGGCTTTTGCCTTTAGTATATCGGAAACTTCTTCTGTTTGAGGTGCTTCTTTGGAAGCATCCTTTTGAGCTATGGCAGTACTTGTTGTTGCCTTCTCAGTGGGTGTCAAACTGAACCCATGAGATCGCAGATGGAACTTCAGGTCCAACTGCCAACTCAAGTAGTTCGACCCATCGGCCTTCAGGACCGAGAAATCGACATTCGTAAGTCTGGCCATTAATTGATCTAGCAATATAAAAATAGCATGGATTATTAAACTGTAAAAAAATTAGACATCCACGCATGTATTTTTACCATTTTCATAGCATGAATTATTAAAGAAAATTAACATCCATGCATGCTTCTTAACATTTTCATAACGTGAATTATTAAAGGAAAATTAACATCCACGCATGCTTTTTAACATTTTCATTTTAACATTAAACTAGCATGAAAAAGTTAACATCTACGCATTTAATGTATAAGCAATGAAAAAAATTAGGACTATGGGGATCAGCCAGCCGACATCAATAGAAAAAGACAGTCCGAAAGTTACATCAAAAAAGTGCATGAAAAGTAGATACAACTCGGGAACTTCAAAGAGAAGCCCATTTCTTCTTTGTGCATACGCCTTCAGCTCCTTTTTGGTGTCCTCCGGTCTTCTTTTTACATATATATCCTCACTTAAAAATTTCTCTCAAAAAGAAAAAATTGCAGAAAAGTAAAGATGTCGGAAACCTGGCTGATCCTTAAAAACATAGCCTAATAGCACATCCACGCAGATAATATATGAAAAATATACAACCACGCAGATAATCATATCACAGGCATGTAAAGATTAAAAAAATAATCTAAATAGTGTGTGACGTGCTAATTATTTTTGAAAAACTTTTTACCTTTGATCCATATTTTTAATGTTTTATTTTCCTCTTTAACCCTTTTTTAAAAAAATTTCTTTAATTATTTTGGGCTTTTGGGGCCAAAAATAAAAAAGAAAAATTATTGTGTAAATGGGTTGATTTTCAGGCGTTTTGGGCCACGAAAACAACCCATTAAGGTTAATTGGGCCTCCCCTAAAAAAATTGGCCCGTTAAGGGCTAGGGCTTTCGAAAAACCCTAGAGGGCCCACGGCGCGCCGCCGCGACGGCTGGCCGCCACACCGGGCTGCGGCGGCTGGCCGCGGCGTTTTCTGCCGCCGGCGACGCTTGTGGAGCGCCGCCGTTACACCCTTCGGGCGTGCAGGGTATGGATCAAGGTTGAGGGATGGTAAAAAATTGATTTTTTAAACATTTAGATCTCAAAAAACGATTTTTATTGTTTTTAGACATGCGGATCTAAATAAAATATGAATTTTACCGTGTTTTCAAACTTTTTGATCTTAAATCATGCAGATATACGTGAAACGCAAGTTTATATCTAAAAAGTTTTGAGATTTATCTCTAGATTCGACAAGGAAATCTAGACGACGGTTGGTGAAGGATGCCCTTTTCGCTCCCCGTTGAGAAGATTACAATCTTCTTAGACTGAGCGGTTGATGGATCTCCTTCCTCGCGTGTCGCCGCTTTTTCTAACGAGCGTGATCGTGCTGATAACGTGTTGTGAAGGGAAAAGTAGGGAAATAGGTGTAGGGGTTAAGAGCCCCTCTACCCTCTTATTTATAGCTTTCAATGGTGGGCCGGATACCCAATGGGCCTCATGGGCCTATTCATAACAAATTATTAATTAATAATTGATTTTTGATTAATTAATAGAACTATTACAAATTTTGAGTGAATTATACGAGGCGCTATACATCAGCCATTCATCAGAGTAATTGATTTTTGATCATGGTTTAACGTTATCTTTTACGTTTTAACTCACATGCCTATCTTGCGTAAGTCTCAGATGTTTAATTAACTCACATGTCCATTGAATGCATCAATGAATGCTGAATACCAAGGGCTGGGAACAACTCAAAACAGTTTAGATACAATGAGCGAATTGGAGATGATTAACTACAAGCGTTTGGGTCCTCAGCAACAAAAAATCGAAGAAGAAGGCAGGAGGAGATCAAGAAGAGGAGGTGAACGATGGCTTGGAACAAAGATGGAGGGATTTGGGAGCAAGAAGGGAGAGATATTATAGGCAGCAGCTTGGAGTCACGGGTGCCTCGGCAAAGGATCACGGGCTTCTTCGATTATGCGTGCACGTGTTGCAGTATCCTCTGAATCTCACAAGGATCAATGGCTCAGGCTGTCATTCAAACAAACTGGGAAGTCCTCCGCTGTATTTTGCACTCGCTTCACATACCAATAACAGAGCGAGATCACCCTTACGTTTCAGTTGTTGGTTACACGTTTTTTTAGATTACACGGCCAATTCATCTGCGTTGAATTATATTTTTTTGGAATAATCCAAGATTTAATTAGTGGAGACCCAGATGTTACTTTCACCACTCCGAAATTCATCAATTCGGTCATTCCAATTCTTGGTTTACCGTTTATTCATAATGAAGTGGCTGAAGATCATGCAGACTTTCTCAATTTACAGGAAGCAGCCGAAGCGTTGTTGGATCCCTATTTATTATGCTGGAGAAGTAGCGGAAGGAAGAGATGCAGGTGGTGATGGAGGCGGGAATGCTGGAGGAGGGGTAACGGCAGAGGCGGTGGAGGCGGAGGCGGAGGCGGATGGGTTCATCGGGAACATCCAATAGGAGAGCAGGACATGTTATGCGATTACTGCAGGATGATGTACGGAGCATGGACATGCTCCCAATGGTGCCGTCGTTTGAGAATCTACCCCAGGTGTAGACACAGAGAGGAGCTAAGGGCCTGTTCTTTTGTTGGATTGTTGGTGAGAAAGTGGGTGAGACCCACTATTCATCTACTGTTGCCTTGAATCCTCCTTCACTTTCTTTCAACGTGTTCTTTTGCCCAAATTGGAAAATAGGGAACATCTGCCCTCGTGGCGGTGGCAGGTGAGAATCCTCCTTCGCTTTGAAATCTCCGGGTTTTACGTCTTCTTCGCTCGATTCTCTCATCCAGTAGGGCCCTCTTGGGTGTTATCACCTCAGCTGCTGCCCCCGAGGCTGCCGCTTCCTCCTCCTTCCCTTCGCACTGCTGCCTTCGCTTGTGTCGGTTGCATTGTGCGAAAACCCTAAAAAATTTACAGCTCGCCATCCCTTCTTTTGCGAGCAATCGTCTTTTTTGGGTTGCCGAAGTAGATCCAAGTCTGAGAGGATCGTCGGGAGGATCCAAGTCTGAGAGGTTTTTTATTGGAACTGTAAATGTGAAAAAATAACTCAAAATGAACTCATTTTATTTAGGAGGTTAATGTTACCTAGGTTCACCACACCCCCACAATCCAACTTTCTACCTCCAACTTTCTTGAACCAAAAGAACGCATTACACGGAGTGGGCCCCACAATCAACTTTCCACCTCCCCAATCTAACCCCACTTTCCAACAAAAGAACACCATACACCAAGTTTCTCTCTCCTAAATTCCACACCCACCAATTTTCCCACTTTTCACAATCCAACAAAAGAACAGGCCCTAAGTCACATGGTCTTCTGCATCATATGCGACGAGGAGCTAAATGCGCCCATGGAGCATATGATACTCCTGGATGACACCACTCTATTAATGATAACTGAGCACCCGCCCCAGCCAGGGCAACCGCGAGCTGGAGGTCCGCAGGCCTTCCCTCCAACCCCGGCCCGTCAGGAGCCAGAGTATGCAGTTTGTGCAAAATTACAGAGTAGAAGAAACCCCAAACTTTGTAGCGATAGCCGTGCAAGAGAATGAACTGCCCAAGACGAAGACTTGTATAGCCTACATGTATGAAGTGGAAGATCGATAGAGAAGCAGAGTTGGAAGGAAAACATGGATGGAATTCTCGATGCCACCAAATCTTATTGATTTCCAAGATTAGTTTGAGAGGGCAAGAACTTAGAGCTTTAGGCCATGTGGGCAACGAGAAGGATAAATTGAATGAAGAGGAAGTGCTTTGGCAAGAGAAAGGAATGGGTTGGCATGAGAGGATAACTAGGGGGATCATGCTAATTTAATGCGATGTCCCAAAAACAAATCTTTTTAGTAAGCAAACAAAAGTACATTCACAAGAAAGTTGCTTTTACAGCTCCTCTCTTTTTGAGATATGATTGTTATTTTTTAAATGGGAATTTCATTAAGAAAGGCTACCCATGTGGAGGTCTTATTATGTAACGACCCGCTTTCGGGGGCCCGTTACTTATTTGATATTTGTGCAGGTCCTGCAGGTTACCAGTGAAATCAAAATAGCCAAGATGCAGAGATGTACAAAAATACACAAATAATGTCCAATTATTACAATCCATTCTGTACAAGATGTCCCAACAAATATACATGAAAGAAGAAAAGTACATAAGTGAAAATAACTCTGGAAGCTGCGGTCGAATTCTGGCGCTATTAGCTAAGGAGCATCTTGTTGTGTATTGATTCCCCGGATTTGGTTTTGGATGATGAGCAAACATAAATATCGTATACTAACTGTTTGTGAGCGCAATTATGGAGATCGTCGCCAAATTACTACGAACATCTAAAGCGACGTCTCAAGACTTCTCAATACGCATGATCGTGTGCCTGGAGCTTCGTTGAAGCTCAAGGAGCAATATTAAAGTCAAGAAGAATGAAGATTGAAGCTTTGAAGACGGCTCGTAAGGTTTATTTTATAGTCTTCTAGCTTCATAGATTAGAATGTTAAGCCATGAGTAGGACTTACATTATAAACTTCATTTCGCTCATATATTAAAGCTAGGATAATCTTAGAAGCCATTAAAAACTTTCCCGAAGCCTATCGCTTCTTCCCTCGGCTTCGAGTGCATGTTAGTTGGTTCAAGAAGAGTCACCAACCGACTAGATGATGATCTAGTCGGTCTGCAACTCTACATGAACCGACTAGTTTGCCTTCTCTATATTCAGCTCTTTCCCTGTCTACAGTTAGTCGGTCAAAGAAGAGTCACCGACCGACTAGATGACGATCTAGTCGGTTAGTAATCCTTCTTAGACCGACTAGTTGTGTACAGTCATTTTTAGCCTGAGCTACTGTGTTTATTTAGTCGGTCTGTGTCTTTGAGCGACCGACTAGTTGATGAACTAGTCGGTAAACTTTCCTTCTTGGACCGACTAGTTTAGTTTTACTGTACATGCCAAATTTCACTTGACTTACTGTTTATCGTTAGTCGGTCTATGCACATTTGGTGACCGACTAGTTGATGAACTAGTCGGTCAACATTTGTTCTTGGACCGACTAATTCATTTTGCTCTCAGACTATTTGTTTTTCTCTTAGTCGGTCTCAGTTGAGTAACCGACCGACTAGTTGTGAAACTAGTCGGTCAGCTACTCTTCTTGGACCGACTAGTTCCTTTTGTCTGAACTTCGACCTATTCCCTGTTCACTCTTTAGTCGGTCTACGTTGATTGACCGACCGACTAGTTGATGAACTAGTCAGTTGGTGGTTGTTCTTTGACCGACTAGTTGCGATCAGAATAGAGCCGTTGGAGCCTTTCTTGAAACGTTTTTCTCTCCCTCTCTCCACTATCCTATATATAGTTGGAGGGGCTCTTTCATAAGTTTCAAGGCTGCCATTTTAGAGATTTGGAGAAATCTAAGAGAAGCTATTCAACTCCATTCCAAAGCTTTCTCTTCCTCACAAGAATCTCTCCCTCAACTCTTTGAGCCATTTCCTCAAGAGAGATTCTCTCCATTGTGAGCCTTCCAAGCCAAGGGCTTGATCCAAAGTCACCATCCTCCATCCTAGCCTTCGATCGCTGATCTTATTGGTGGAGATTCGGTTAGGTGACATTCTCTCCTCAAAAACCATCATTGCCCTAATTTGGTAAGTATACTCAAGGCATAGGATTTTGTAAGGTAAGAGTTTATTTCATTTCATTCCATTAAATTGGTGTACACTCTTAGTTGTGAGAGTTGGCGTGATCCCGGGTTGTGGGAGTCACGGACATCGATTGTAGGTCGATTGCACTTGTGGAGTTTTCGCAAGTGGGTTAGTGGAAATCTTGAGTTATGGTTTCTAACTCAAGTATCCAGAGGGGATCCGGGTGGTTGGGACGTAGGATCACCGGGAACAAGTCGGGGAGACTTGGGTGGATCCGAACCCAGTAACATACTTTGTTTGCATTGTTTAATTCTTGTTGATTGTTGTTTAATTCCGCATTGTCGTTTGTTCATTGCACAATAGTTAGGAATAACTCTCTTAATTATTTTAAGTACTATTCACCCCCCCTCTAGTACGTGTGCAGTAGCTTAGCAGGGCACTACAATTGGTATCAGAGCCAAGGTTCAAGCTACAAGTTCAAAGATATGACAAACGACGTCTACAGTGTCTTCAAAGACCGTCAAGGAGCTTCTTTGGTCTTGGAAGGGCAATCCTCAACTAGGCCTCCCTCCTTCAATGGTACCAATTACGGGTACTGGAAATGCCGGATGAAAACTTTCCTCCGGAGCGCTTCACTTTGGAGAGCCACGTTGAAGGAATATGTCGAGCCCGAAGAAGAAGATTTCACGAAGTGGACTCCCGCGGAGGTCGCCGCGGAGGTAAGCAATGCCAAGGCAATGAACGCCTTGCAATGCGCATTGGAGCCCGAGGACTTCAATAAGATATGCACATGTAAGAGTGCATATCAAATATGGAACTCCCTCCTCATCTTGCATGAAGGGACGAGTAGGGTAAGGGATTCTAAACTCGTTGTTGTGAATAAAGATTTCGAATTATTTCACATGCAACAGGGCGAGAAGATGAAAGAGTATTATGCTCGATTCGTTGACATTACCAACGAATTGGAAGCTCTTGGGAAAACCTACACCCAAAAGGAGAAAGTCTCGAAGATCATCGATGGACTTCCTTCTTGTTGGGAAAAGCGTACCTTCGCCATCGAGGAAGGTAACGACATGAGTAAATATACAGTTATTCAACTAATGTGTACATTGATGTCTTATGAGGTACGCAAGGATAGCAAGCTCATGTTGAAAGAAAAGATGAAGTCGTACTTGAAGCAAAACGAGCCTAAGAAAAAGGCGATTGCGTACAAGGCCGTTCCATCTATCGATGATGAAGAATCGGAAGAAGAATCGGAAGATGAGTTGGACATGGAAGCTTTGGACGATATGGCAAAGAAGTTCAACCGGATCTTCCGACAAGGTAAGTTGAATCGTAAATCTAAATTTGTTTCGACTAATGCTTCTACTCCCGTGTGTTATAAATGCAATAAGCCAGGACATATCAAGCCGGATTGTCCTCTCTACAAACACAAGGGGAAGTGGAAGGCATCCAAGCACGACAAGTCAAGAAAGCACAAGAAAGGACTTGTCGGCACTTTCACCTACTCCGATTCCTCAAGTGGAGAGTCGGACGATGAAAGAGTGGAGAAAGCACACACGTGCTTCATGGGCAAAGAGGATCGTGATGAAGACACCTCCTCCGATGAAAGCGAGGATGGAAGCGAGGATGAAGGCGAAGAGGTAACCAATGATGAACTTAGATTAGCCAACGAACAACTATGGAATAAATTTTCTAATTTGGCTACTAGGTTTATGAAGACTAAAAATGAATTAGATAGTCTTAAAAACTCGCCTAAGCCTTTCATCGTCAACAACGACACCGTTGTTGATGGGTTGAGAAATGAGATTGAAAATCTCAAATCTCAACTTGAGCATGTTCATATCGAGGATTCGGATGAACATGTGATAGCGGATTTGACGTCTCAAATCTCAACTTTGAGTATTGAAAATAAAAATCTCAAGTCACGTGTTTGTGCTCTCGCATCGCAAGTGTCCACTTTGGATGCTTCTTTGCATTCTCTCACCGAGAAGCATGAGAGCACATTAGGCCGAATTTATGAATTCAATAAAGGTAAGGGCAAGTTGGATAATATCCTAAATGACTTACCTCCGGCCAATCACCACATTGGTTTGGAGTATAAGATGGGAGATTCATCCCAATCGTCCGGCACCTTTGTTAGGCCATCTTCCGATGCTTCTACTAGTGGAAGTAAACACGTCATAGGTAGTTCTTCTACCAATGGTGCTTCCGCTAGGAACACACCCCCATTTGGAAAGAAACCCACTTTGGGTGGACCTCCAAAGAGGGGTCATGCTTTCATGTATACCATGCCACGTAGGAACACACATCCTACTCCACATGTTAGCACATATGATGATTTCTATGCTCCGCATCCACGAGCACGTGCACACCATGTGAGACACACTCATGCACGTGTTCCTCCACATGCATATGTACACCCACATCATCGTATGAATAATTCTCATAATGCACCATTTCATCATGTTCCTTATGCCTATCTACGTCATGCATCACGTAGAAATCAACAACGCATGCATGCACCCAATAGGATGAGGGCTCCCAAAATTTACACTATTTGGAGCCCAAAGGACACAAGCATGAATGAAAAACAAGTTTATATGAACTCTTATTTCATGAATGTTGTGCATAGTGATAATTATGTGGGGAAGTCTAAGTCCAATTGGACTTGGCTTCCAAAAGTCTAATTTCTTAGGACCCAATGTCCTTGGGTACCATGGAATGATATTTTATCTTTAGGTACTCAAGGATAAGAGAAGGAGCATCAAATCAAATTTTAGCTCCATATTAAGTTTTTCTAGGTTCAATCCACCGTGGGATACCAACCCTACCAACTCCGTGATTTGCAAGGATTTTCATTAAATTGGAGTTGATGGTGCTTAAATGATGCACCAAAGTAGGGGGAGCTTAATGTTGTAAGTATGTTCATACTTTTGATTCACATTGGTATCCATTGGTAGATTATATTACGATTGGTATCATTTTGCTTCATTTAGTATGCTAGATTAGTGTATGCCATTGTTCTATGATGTTCTATTTTTTTTGGCATAACACTTTTGCATGCTACATTTGGTATGCACATCGGATTATTTTTGTCTCTGATGTTGATTTCGTCGTTCGACGATTTTATGGATTAAATAGAATTCTTTCTATGGAAACATAGAATTGTTTTCCATGCATTCTATTGATTTTGGAGAGTATGTTCCAAAACTCAATAAGTGAAATTGATTTGAGGCTTGATGATTTCGTATTTCGATTTTCGCCTATGGTTTGATGATTTCGCATTTCGATTTTCGCCTATGGCTTGATGATTTCGTATTTCGATTTTCGCCTATGGTTTGATGATTTCGGTTTCCGATTTTCGACTTTGGTCTCATTGGCACGCTTTGCTTTTATTCGGTATTTTACATTTGATATGTTGCTTTGGTGTCATTTTGGACCATGGTCGTCTTCTTCGACTCCCATGCGTTATTTTTTAGCCATTGGTTTTGTCGTTGATCTCCTCCCGCTCTTTTTGCTAATGCCAAAGGGGGAGAGATATAATAATGACAATGTGCTAATTAATAATTCAAAGGAATTTGTCATGAATCTAATTTGATGTGTTAGATTCAGGGGGAGTGAAGATACAAAAATGGATTTGGATCCTATATGTCAATAAAAGGATTCATATTTTATATTTCCCTCGCTGCTTGATGCCTATGAATATTATTGAATATGGAACTAACGTGTCATCAAAGCAGGGGGAGTAAGTAAATTTCAATTGAATCATTATTATTGATTATTATTTATGTTGGTTTGTCATCACCAAAAAGGGGGAGAATGTTGTGTATTGATTCCCCGGATTTGGTTTTGGATGATGAGCAAACATAAATATCGTATACTAACTGTTTGTGAGCGTAGTTATGGAGATCGTCGCCAAATTACTACGAACATCTAAAGCGACGTCTCAAGACTTCTCAATACGCATGATCGTGTGCCTGGAGCTTCGTTGAAGCTCAAGGAGCAATATTGAAGTCAAGAAGAATGAAGATTGAAGCTTTGAAGACGGCTCGTAAGGTTTATTTTATAGTCTTCTAGCTTCATAGATTAGAATGTTAAGCCTTGAGTAGGACTTACATTATAAACTTCATTTCGCTCATATCTTAGAGCTAGGATAATCTTAGAAGCCATTAAAAACTTTCCCGAAGCCTATCGCTTCTTCCCTCGGCTTCGAGTGCATGTTAGTTGGTTCAAGAAGAGTCACCAACCGACTAGATGATGATCTAGTCGGTCTGCAACTCTACATGAACCGACTAGTTTGCCTTCTCTATATTCAGCTCTTTCCCTGTCTACAGTTAGTCGGTCAAAGAAGAGTCACCGACCGACTAGATGACGATCTAGTCGGTTAGTAATCCTTATTAGACCGACTAATTGTGTACAGTCATTTTCAGCCTGAGCTACTGTGTTTATTTAGTCGGTCTGTGTCTTTGAGCGACCGACTAGTTGATGAACTAGTCGGTCAACTTTCCTTCTTGGACCGACTAGTTTAGTTTTACTGTACATGCCAAATTTCACTTGACTTACTGTTTATCGTTAGTCGGTCTATGCACATTTGGTGACCGACTAGTTGATGAACTAGTCGGTCAACATTTATTCTTGGACCGACTAATTCATTTTGCTCTCAGACTATTTGTTTTTCTCTTAGTCGGTCTCAGTTGAGTAACCGACCGACTAGTTGTGAAACTAGTCGGTCAGCTACTCTTCTTGGACCGACTAGTTCCTTTTGTCTGAACTTCGACCTATTCCCTGTTCACTCTTTAGTCGGTCTACGTTGATTGACCGACCGACTAGTTGATGAACTAGTCGGTCGGTGGTTGTTCTTTGACCGACTAGTTGCGATCAGAATAGAGCCGTTGGAGCCTTTCTTGAAACGTTTTTCTCTCCCTCTCTCATCTATCCTATATATAGTTGGAGGGGCTCTTTCATAAGTTTCAAGGCTGCCATTTTAGAGATTTGGAGAAATCTAAGAGAAGCTATTCAACTCCATTCCAAAGCTTTCTCTTCCTCACAAGAATCTCTCCCTCAACTCTTTGAGCCATTTCCTCAAGAGAGATTCTCTCCATTGTGAGCCTTCCAAGCCAAGGGCTTGATCCAAAGTCACCATCCTCCATCCTAGCCTTCGATCGCTGATCTTATTGGTGGAGATTCGGTTTGGTGACATTCTCTCCTCAAAAACCATCATTGCCCTAATTTGGTAAGTATACTCAAGGCATAGGATTTTGTAAGGTAAGAGTTTATTTCATTTCATTCCATTAAATTGTTGTACACTCTCGGTTGTGAGAGTTGGCGTGATCCCGGGTTGTGGGAGTCACGGACATCGATTGTAGGTCGATTGCACTTGTGGAGTTTCCGCAAGTGGGTTAGTGGAAATCTTGAGTTAGGGTTTCTAACTCAAGTATCCGGAGGGGATCCGGGTGGTTGGGACGTAGGATCACCGGGAACAAGTCGGGGAGACTTGGGTGGATCCGAACCCAGTAACATACTTTGTTTGCATTGTTTAATTCTTGTTGATTGTTGTTTAATTCCGCATTGTCGTTTGTTCATTGCACAATAGTTAGGAATAACTCTCTTAATTATTTTAAGTACTATTCACCCCCCCTCTAGTACGTGTGCAGTAGCTTAGCAGGGCACTACACATCTACCTCCATTTGTACGTCGTCTGCGGTGCCACAGAGATGGAACCGTAGGTAAGTCACAACAATTCTAAATATAGAAAAGAAGCAGTGTACAAGTATGACAAAAGTAACTACATACGAGCAGATCAGAGTAAAAAGTACAGTACTGAGTAACAACTGTACACAACTGAAAAGTAAAGGCAAACTGAACTAAAAGGAGAGAACCACTGTATTGTGTAAAGCAGGCTAGGCAAGTGAAACATACTACTGCTGTAGCTAAAAGTACGACAAGTAAAGTACTGGTGACTGTAGTGCGTAAAGTAAAAGTGACTGTGCAAAAGTAGCTACACTACGTGACTCAAGTCGGAGAGTACAGTATGTGACCATCGAGTTCATCTCTTGCCTGGACGCGACCCAGACGAATGCCGAAAACACAGGCAGCTAGACAGGATGCTGACACGAGCAGCATATTTTTGTTTGCCAAAAACCCAGGCAGCTAGACATGATTGCCAAAAACCCAGGCAGCCAGACATGTAGATTGAACTCCAGTCACTCCCGCACTCTCTCAAACTATGAGTTACCCCAAAACCCCAGTGAAGTGTCATGTGTTCTATGTAGATGTTTTATACGGGATGTTCCACAAGTATTCCACAAAATGTCTCACAAAATATTCCATACGATGTATCACACGATGCTAGTCAACCCAAGTCCAATGGATGACTTTTTTTATTGAAAACAAGAAAGTCAGACATTCTTTCCAAAGCAAGCTGGCCAAGCAAAGTGAGGATAAAGACAAGTCCAACATTCGGGGTGTCTAGTATTGTTTAGCACACAATTTACCCAAGTTGATGATTGTGTGCTACAACCATCAAAGTTGAAAGTTGGCAAAGTAATCTGAAGTTGATTACTTTCCTATTTGATTAGGTCTCTAGTTCGGTTCAAGTCAAGTAGCCGTTCTGAGGCTATAGGTAGTGTTCCTAAGTTCATACGGGTACACTTATCTAATTTTCTAATTTTAGAATTAGTCGTGACTTACTGATTTCGAGATCGACGTAGCAAGCCGAAACTGGTTCTAGGGCTTCTACGGATGTTGGTGCACAAGAATTGGTACCTACAATCACAAGAACACTTGTTTAAAGAACGCGACATTTCTATTTAAATAATTCGATCGTTTTGATTTTTATAACCGATCGAAACGTTGTCGAAAAACATTCTAAATTTTTCTATAGGCTAGATATGCTGAAAATAATTTTACTGCAGGAGAAAATATTTTTCTGAAGCTTGTAGTAATTTTTATAATTTTTAAAAGCTCAAAAATAATTTAAAAACTATTTTTCAATTAGTAACGTATTTATTCAAACATTTATTCTGGATGCAATCTGCATCGGAATGGTTCAAGTGAGCTGTCAAAATGACCGTATCGAATAGTACTATAGCATATATTTTTCTCACATATTAGTGTCCGTGAAAATAACAAGTTATGGATTTTTGAACGAAAATAACATATTTAACTTTTAGGCTTAAAAATTAATTTTGGAAAAACTAAGTGTCCGGTTGAGATGAAAATAGCGCCATTGGGTCCAGAATATCATTTCTGATTTTCTGGAGCTGGCCATGTATTTTTCTGACCCTAATATTATTTATTATCAATTTTAGATGAAACCCCCCATTTAACAAATATAAGTAATTATAATATCTTAAGTATTATACGTATTATAATACGTATATACGTATTTTTATACGTTTTAATGTTATAATACCCGTTCCCACTCTCTTCTCGCATGCAGTGGCGAGGATCTGGGTTCTTCGATGGCGATGGGTGCGGGCATGCACGGCGTCGGCGGGCCTGCGGCGATGAAGTTAGGGGGCGGAGCTCCAGCGGGGAGCAAAGGCGACGCCGTCGTGGAGCAGCTCTTGGAGGGAGGCACTGGCGTTTGCGTTGGTGAGGGAGGGAGGCGAAGCGGGGACGCTGGAGGTGGTTGCAGGGGCTTCTCGGTGGCGTCGAAGCGAGGAGCTGAAGCGGAGGATGGCAGGCGGAGCGGGGCTCGGAGAGTCAGGCTGTGCTCCGTGGAAGCAGCGAGCTTGATGCGGGGTTCTCCGGGGAGAGGAGAAGGCCGTCGGAGGAATGGGGACGGCGGGGAGGCGTGCTACGGAGGCGCTGGGGGCTTCAGTCGGAGGAGGACTCCATCGGACAGCGGAGCGACGAGGCGAGTTCCTTCGCCGTCGAGGGATGCCGAAGGAAGGCGGTGGCGGGCTGCTGCCTCGTCGTCGCTGCAGGCAGAGGAAGGGGACGCTCGGCGATGAGCAGAGGAGAGGAGGCGAGCTCGACGCGGGCTTGGGTCGGGGGTGAGGGGCTGAGCGAAAGACGGAGGCTGTGGCGTCGAGCTTCGCAGGTGCTGGGGCTGAGCTGGATGCGAGCGGAGTACGGTGGCGATGCGGCGGAGGCTTCGTCGATGTGGGTGGCTGCTCGGAGAAGAGGGGGTTCACCGGAGCTCCGAGGAGGGATGGGGCGCGGGTTTCGGAGGTTGCCGGAGCTGCGGCGAGGCTTCGGGCATGGGGGTCGACGTGAAGTTGATCTGAGACGGGGAGAGCGTGAGAGAGGTGTTTGCATGCCTTGATTCGAGCGAAAAATGAGAGAGATAGGGTGATATGGTGAGGGTGTGAGTAAGCGTGGGTTTGGGTTGAACGACGAGAGAAAAGGAGAAGATGGTTTAGCTAGGCTTCGGCCTTGGGTTGATGTTTGGCCTGAGTGATTTTTGAGGAAGAGAGATTAAAGGGCAGGGTTTAAATAGATAAATAATATTAGTATTTATAAATCTTGTAATTAATACTTAGTCAACTAATTGATAGGTCAAGTGATGGAAATTTGACTAAGTGTTGATTTTAAGTAACCCATGAAACACATGGGCTACTTACGGGATGGGGTAGGTAGGGATTAGTTAATTAAAATATGTTAATTAGGTAGGTAAACAAGTAATTAGTAAAAACAGATGTAGTAACAATATATGGAAATTACGATTTTGCCCCTCAGACCAAACGTGTCCGAAAAATTACGAAAACATACCCACGGGTTCGTATCGTCGCGAAGATCGCGAATACGAAGTCTGTTTTGGGGTTTGAGCTACGGAAATACGTGTTTTAGGCCAAAATGTTTAGGACACGGGTATGCGGGTTCTCTCTCGATTTGACTCTAGAAAATTACGAAACTAATGTGGAAAGCCCTAAATGATCATAGGATGATACTGTAAAAGTTTGAAATCGTTTTGATGATGTTTGAATAGAAAACAAATTCATTAAGCCAAAACGGTAATAACTGAAAATGAATTTTTATCAAAATTGTTTTGAGTATTTGATGAAACTCGAACTTACTAAAATACTCCATAACTAGTCTGGTACTTCGAAATATTTTTATAAGAAATTTTTGAAATCATAAAACTCCTGACAAACCATTATAAAATAGTTCAAAAATTGAAATTACGTGAATAGTTGTATTGAAAAAAATACGGACAGTTACATATTAAATTTTGAATTGCCTCGCCCTCATCATGAAATGAATAATGTCTCATGTTCTATTAACGTTATGTCTTCTTCTTTCAATGAATCTTGCAGTGCTTATTATAGTAGGTTAGGGCATTAACATGTCAATTCCTTGATGCGGATGATTTGATTGAAGCTATTACTAAATTTTTAAATTGCAAGCATCAATATCTATTATGCAAAGAGTGCATGCAAAGAGTGCTGTTAATTGCACCATAAGCGTTATGAATTCACCGCATTGTTAAATTCATCGTAAGCGAAGAAAAGAAAACTAAAAAGAGAAACAAAATGACTAATTTGTCCTACCATTTGGTGAAAGCAACCATCTTCTTCTCAACGATCCGGACTAGCGAGCGACTGACAAGGACCAGCTCCTAAACTCTTTGCTAACCCCTCATTAAGCCATCATCTTCTTCTCAACGGTCCAGGCAAGTGGCTGGAGCTCGATAGGGGTGATATACATGGCGCCAACAACGAGGACATCGATGGACAAGAGCTACGGCGTATAAAGGGCAGAAGCTCAGTAGGGGCAATACCACCGATCGGACATGCACGACGGAGGAAACACCATGGAATCCGTCAGCAACCATGTTCTTGGGAGTGGAATCGCCATTTGATAAGATAATCTTGGCCCAAATTCTTGAATTGGCTTCGAAATCATTTGGTCTTTCATCTGGTTTGCCACTGAAGCTCATGCCGACAAGCTCTACAGAGCTAGCGAAGATGGTCAGATGCCCAGGTCCGACCTCACTGTATTGTATACAGGGAGTTTAAGCCCTGTTATGTGAGCAGTCTCTTTGAGAAGGTTCTAGTAAATCCCAGTCTCATCCTAAGAAAAATGACGGAAAAAAGCAACATCTGATTCGGAGGCCGTTGAGGCTTACGACGATGAAGAAGTTGATGGTAAAAAAGTAACAGTACTCATTAGAGTTTGCGGTGCAATCATAAGAGCATTCATAATGGCAAACTTGTAAATAAAAGTGGGGTGAACCCATAAAAATTTGCAGTGCAACTAACAATACTCTTATGCAAATGAGGAGGTTGTCTCTTGTGGCATATTTGTCCTCCCATGTGGCAATGTCACATCGCCACATGGGCGCCACATGGGAACTCCTCCCATGTTTGTCGTACTATTATTCACGGCATGGTCTCCAACTAGATCCAGTCCTTCTGCATCACAGCATCTATTCTCTCCTTGATTGACTGGCTTTATAGAGATTTCATCTGGGTCTCCAAGTTTCACTGCTGGAAGTGGGATAACATCTGCAAGCCTAAGATGGATGGTGGTATCGGTCTTCGCAATCTCCGAGAGGTTGGGGGGTCGCGACTGGTCTTAAACTCCTATCCGAAATGATGTCAGCTTCAACTCTCTCCTCCAACAGAGCATTCTTCCCTCGCTCTATTAGGGCGATCTATTCCGCCTCCCTCTTACGAGACTCGTTGAGCTCCCGCTGGAGCTTCTTAACGATTGACGTCCTCGCCTCGGAAAGACGGCGGATTTTTTCCATCTCAGCCTGGAATTTCTCCACCCTTGGCTGACGGCCTCCAAAGTGACACCGTAGTCAGTCACCTCCGAAGCTCGGTGGCACAACACCACGGTCGCCACAAGAACCTGCATACGGCGATCGATGATCAGCCAGTGCGCAAATGATGATATCGATAGAAGTCCAGATGAAAAATACTGGGACGCTGGCGCGGACAGCTACTGACGCAAGCCGCTCGTAGTCGACCCTGTCCACGACTGCCCGGTCTCATGGAAGGGTCGCGTTCTCTGTGATACAGGAAGCGGCCCCGCAATCGAGAAGGGTGGAATCCCCGAGTCTCAAGGGGAATCTCGCCCTGACAAGCTCCTCCTTGGCACAGACGAAGGGGGTCTGAGAAGATCGGCCCTCCAGCAGCATGGGTCGGTACTCCGCTGGGATGTCTTCTGGCAACCATACGGAGGGAAATAGCCCCACCCCCCCCCCCCCCCCCCCCCCGCCAAGGGCCAGGAGTCCTTGTGCGTGTGAAGATCCGACAGAACCTGAGTCTCTGTCAAACCTTCCTCATTGGGTGCATCACCTCCTGGTCGGTAGGTTTGTTCCGCGGATGCATTCGACCCAAACGGCTCCTCGTCGCTAAGAACGAGAACCCTCCGCCTTTTCTGGCCTCCCTCTCGTGCAACCACCTCGAATTCAGAGGAGGGGTCCTTCGTCTTCTTCTGTTGAGGGCGATCCCCCTGGGTGATCCCCTTGACAATTGTGGGCCGATCTGCGGCCGGCTGGGACAGAGACCTCGACACAGTCGGGGCCCAAGGCGACGACATCCTCGCCTCTGCCTCTCTGATGGAAGTCTCGACCGCGACCTTCAGTGCAGGATCTACCTGGTAATCCGTGATGATCATCCCTGTTAGAATAGCAAACAAATTAGTCCGGGTGACGAAGGTCGAACAGTTGGCGAGCACGGTCTAACTAACCTATCGTCCACACGGTCCAATGCAACACCTTGTCGGACCACAACCATTCGACCGATCTCATCTCCACTGGCAGACCCTTCAGAGCGTCAGCAGCTTTCTTCTCCTCAGCATCTAGTGGTTTATCCTCTGTGGGCCCCAAATCAGGGGCGTCCCAACCGGTGCAGAAGCTGGCCTCTCCCTGGAAGACCACAAACACGAACTCGTCCTTCCACTTGGGGTTGGAGGTGGGGAGTTTCTCCAGCAGTTTTCTCCCACGACGAGCCATTACCGTGTACCACCCCGGGGTCTTGAGAGGAGGAATCCAAAAGAAATGGTTGTACAAACACAGGGATGGCTTGATCCCCTTCGTCACACACAGAACTATGAAGGCCATCAATATGCCAACACCGTTCGACATCAACTGGCAGAGGGAAATGTTCAAGGTACACAAGAAATACCGCAGGAAAGGATGCATGGTAAACCAGAGGCCCCATTCGAAAATTTTGACGTAGACCCCCACTTCCCGACCGTTGGGACGATGAGCCCTCTCGTCCCTCCCAGGCAATCAGATCTGATAGTCGAGGAGTACAAACTTCCTCTAAAATGTGTCAATTTGGCTAGCCTTAACTGTGGTCCTCAAGTATGCTAGCGCGTCCGGCTCCATAACGCCTTCCAGGTTCTTCTGGATGGCGGTAACCACATTCTTTCCAGAGGCAGACGAAGAAGCCATTGCTTTCGAGAGAATGAGAAACCAAATCAAGAGAATGATGAAGGTATCCTCGCGCTCCTCCACAGGAATCGTCAAATATAGGCAAAGCGGCAACCGCGTGATGAGACACGTGTCGAAGATCCAAGGACCGGGGCGTCTTAGATTTCGAATTGACGAATCAACTGAATCGACGGGGCGGGCGTTTTGGCGCCCAGAACACGACTGCTATTTTCTCGAATGCCGTGCCCCATTAAATGCGATGTAACGTCGCTTGACCTCAGCAGATGGATCCTTCAAGGTCGTGCGACAGGGGCCATTGTTGAGTCATTGGGCCGGCACTCGAGGAAACTTGGTCGAAGAATGGCCAAGGCCCACCAAGCCCACCAGAGAAGTCCAATATCGGACTTAGTCAAAGCCCAACTGGCCAGTTGACCGTTGGGTCCGTCTAGCACGAGCGTGGGATTAAAGGCGAGCTCGAAAATCCCGAAAACATGGGAAACGTTTACTCCCATTTATGACGGAAGATCGTGGCCCCAATATTGACGGCCGATATCTCCCCAACGTCTCTAAGAGGACCTCCGAATCTCTATCAATAGAAGGGAGGGGTTCCATCTTCAAGGTAGGAGTGCTAATACACACAACTCTATCTTCTTACTTTTCCACTATATATTCGAGCGTGTGTCGTTAGTCTAGGGACGAACCTCCGTGGGTTGATCCCTACTACACCAAGCTCCCTCTCTCCCTTAAGTTCCTTACTAACTTAAGCATTGGAGCGGATTTGGATCGGAACCCAGATCCGACCCCCTGACGACTCTCTGTGGTGCAGACTGACGATCGCCATCCAACGCCCAAGGTCGTTATCAAGCTCATCGATCTTGAACGATCAATCATACGATCGTTCTTAGGTCGATCATCGGTCATATCATCGTCTGCCATCAACCACCGACCCCAGTTCTCCCAACCGAAGGTCCCACTTCGAAGGCTGACTAGGCTACAACTCAGCGCTTGGCGTCCCCGTCAGCTGGACAACTGTGCCGGTCAATTTTGACCTTAACAACTAGTATGCGGATGCCCGGAACCGAGCGATGGGCAGCTGATGTAAGCTTCGGCCGAACGAAGTCTCCCGCGATTTGCAAAACAAGAAGATCGTCAGGGGATCAGGTCTGTGGCACAACCAAATCCCCTCCGATGCTTAAGTAAGGGTATGACTCAAAAGAGGCTCGGTGGGGCTAGGTCCGACCCGTTGGAGGCCGTCCGCTAGACCTCCGACCGAGCTATGGAAGAGGAGATATTATTTGGTGGAGTACGAATTGAGAGTTATCAGGCTACCTCCATGTTGGATCTCGGAGATCCTTTTTTTGGTGCATGCTGCCTCTATGCCTTCATATAGGTGAGCCCTCCCGTTTTAATAGGCAATGATAAGACGTTATTGCCGACATTAATGGGGACGTGCCGATTAGGAAGTATTGACCCCAATAATTGCATCCATTTGCTAAAGGTATAAAAGCCATGAAGGCCGTATCGCTGGATTGATGGCCATGAAGGTGGGCCATATTTGCTGGATTGATGGCCGCCATTCATTGGATGAGTGCAGTATTATTGGCGTAACAGTCTCCTCAATTGCGAAGAGCCGACGATCCATTGGGCATTCATATCGAGCAGAGATGCCACGACCTGCATGTGAGGCCCTTGGATTGGAGCCCATGGCCGTGGTGGGCCGAGTGATCGGTCGCGGTCGACTTGTTTCTCCCCGGCCCCGGTCGAAGTGTTGTAACATCCCGGACTGCCATTGATGTTTTATCGCCTCCTTGGCTGAAGCAAGGTCTGATGGGGTCGATGTTGTTTTTTGAATGCTTCAAAGTCTCCCTTCACAGTGGAGAAAGGCCCATGCATTTAAGGTGGTGGTTGTGACATTATGTTTCTTGTTGGGATGTCTTTGGACAGTTAGAGATGAAGCCCCCCTTGGTTTTGCAGTGCAGGCTTTCCCGAGAGCAAAAAAATGACATCCATTTTTCCAGAGAGCTAGAGAACTGAAGGGCTGCCTTTGTGTTCTTCAGAGAGCTGCTGCCCTCCATTTTCTAAGGTGAGCAAGTGTGAGAGCTTGTAAGATTGTAGAAGAGCGTTGATCTTCTAGTGTTGCTCTTCCTTTTCTTCTTCATTTGTGAGATTTGTGAGGGCTTGGAATTGCCAAGTTGTTACTCACAAGAGTGTGAAGGAGAAGGTGTTGGTGTAAGCTCGTGTGCTCGCCTTGATTAGTAGTGGATCGTCTCGGAATGCTGGAGTAGGTTGTTCGCAACCGAACCAGGGTAAAATCCTCCGCCTCATTTACTTTCTGCAATTTGAGATTGTCGTATTTCGCTTACTAATTTGCTTACGCAAGATCCGAAGAGGGATTGGTTGTTTGGTTTGTTGTGTGCCCCTATTTTTCAAGCTTTAGCTTCCTAGCTAGTTGTTAGGGCTTGTTGTTCCGCAGGGCGACAACGGTTTTTTATCAACAAGTGGTATCAGAGCTTTCGGTTGTTTGTGGAGAAATTGAGTAGCGAAGATGGTTAGTTTGGCGACACTCAACATTGAGAGGTTCACCGGCCGTAATGATTTCAGGTTATGGCAGTCGAGGGTGAAAAATTATTTGAGGCAGACGAAATGTTTTCAGATTGTGTTTGATGAGGAAAACATTGAGAAGGATGTGACGGCATCACAGAGGGCCGAGATGGAGAGAATGGCGTATAGCGCCATCCAGCTATCGTTAGTAGACACCGTCTTGAGAGAGGTGTTGGACGAGGCTACGGCCAAGGATATGTGGAATAAGCTAGAGGGGTTGTATATGAAGAAATCCTTTACAAGCCGCCTCTACTTATTACAGCAGCTGTACACTCTGAAAATGAAGCCCGGATCAGCGGTAAAAGACCACATAGATGAGTTGAATCGGATTGTGATGGAGTTGCGGGGAATGGATGTCAAGATCGAAGATGAGCAACAAGCAGTGATTTTGTTATGTTCATTGACTGAGGAGTTCTCCCAATTTGTTCGGTCCATGATCTATGGACGAACAACGCTTACCGTGGAAGAGGTGAAGGCGGCGCTCCATACCGAGATGCTATGTGAGAAGGTCCAAGGTAGAGACTTTGGAGGAAACCGTGATGAAGCTTTGCATGTGAGAGGCAGGCAGGACAGGCGAGGAGGTCAAGGCCATTTCAAGAAGAAGGACCGCTCGAAGTCCCGGCATTCCCGTGATAGAAAGGACACCTCATGTTTCATATGCAAGCAGAGAGGTCATTGGAGGAACCAATGCCCTAATAGATTTGGGAAGAAAGGCAATGATGCTTCTGGTTCAGCTTCTTTGGGTTTGGAGGACATGCATATCAGTGATGACAGAGGCCACGGTGAAAGGGGTAGAGATCCAGAGATGTTTGCAGCGGGGGTGTCTGGTGAGGCACAAGTTGCATGGTTGATGGACAGTGGGTGTTCTTTCCATATGACTCCACATCGGAGTTGGTTTTCCACTTACCGTTCCCAAGAAGACGGAGGCTCTATTCTCATGGGGAACAATGCGGCGTGTAAGACCGCGGGTATTGGAACTGTTCGGATCCGCATGCACGATGGGATCGTGCGTACCCTTGCCGATGTTAGACATGTGCCTGATCTCAGGAAGAGCTTGATATCCATCGGTGTGTTGGATAATGTTGGATGCAAGTCAGTTGTTGAGAATGGCCAGCTGAGGGTATCCAAAGGAGCCATGGTTGTGATGAAGGGAAGAAAGGTAGGGAATCTATATGCCTTACAAGGTGCCACAGTAGAAGGCGAAGCCGATGCCACCTCTTCTAGTTCGAGTGACGGAGATTCAGCAAAGTTATGGCATTATCGTTTGGGTCACCCGTGTGACAAGACCCTCGATGTTCTCCGCCGAAGAAAACTGATTGGAGCTAGTGATGAGAGTGTGGAGTTTTGTGAAAGCTGTGTGTACGGGAAAAAGACAAAGGTACAGTTCAGCACGGGGAAGCACACTAGCCGAGGTCCACTGGATTACATTCATTCCGATGTTTGGGGGCCGTGTCCTGTAGCGTCAGGAGGTGGGGCTAGATACTTTGTCCTCTTCATCGATGATTATTCTCGAAAGGTTTGGATGTACTTGATGAAGACAAAAGATCAAACCTTTGGGATGTTCAAGCAATGGCTTGCGATGGTTGAAAAGCAAACTGGCAAAGCGGTGAAAGTCCTTAGATCCGACAACGGAGGCGAGTACACCTCGAGGGAGTTCACAGGATTCTGCAGATCCCATGGGATTCGACGTCATTTTACTACACCAGGGGATCCTCAGTCGAACGGGGTTGTAGAGAGGATGAACAGGACGTTGTTGGAGAGAGTGCGTTGCTTGAGGCACTCTGCCGGTTTGGAGAAGGAATTTTGGGGTGAGATACTTACTACCGCCGTGCACATAGTGAATCGAGTTCCGTCAGCGGCGATTGACTACCAAATTCCGGAAGAGAAGTGGAGTGGGAAAATTGGTGACTACTCTTATTTACGCATCGTTGGTTGTCCGGCATATGCACATGAGAGGGGCGACAAGTTGGATCCGAGGGCCAAGAAGTACATTTTTCTCGGATATGGCGATGGCGTGAAAGGATATCGCTTGTGGGACCCGGTGGGCCGCAAGGCGATTTTGAGTAGGCACGTCACCTTCGATGAGTCTGTGATGCTCAGGGCGAAGCATACTCATTGGAAGGGGGACGAGTCACCTGAGGAGACCGCGCCAGAGACGATTGATCTCCCGATCCCATTTCAGAGGCGACCCGGCAAGGAGCCGATGGTCGAGGTCCCCGTAGCGGGGCATGATGAGGTCCATGTTGAGGACCATATGCAGACACCTGTCCCAGCTCAGATACGTGATGAATTTGTTGCAGATGAGGTGCGGAGGTCCAAGAGGACCAAGAAGGCGCCTGAGAAATTTGGAGATTGGGATTACACGGCATTCTCCTTTGACGACATGGCGTCGTATGCCTTAAACATTGAGCATGAGGAGCCTATGACCTACAGTGGAGCCATTAGCTCGAGCGATGCAGCGAATTGGCAAGGAGCTATGGAGGAAGAGATGGAGTCTCTCCACCACAATGACACGTGGGAGTTAGTGCCTCTACCACATGAGAGGCGTGCCATTGGATGTAGGTGGATCTATAAGGTAAAGGAAAGCTCGACCGAAGATGGTGGTGATGTACGGTACAAAGCAAGGCTAGTGGCTAAGGGTTTTGCACAGAGGAAGGGAGAGGACTACAATGAGATATTTTCTCCAGTGGTGAGACACACTTCCATTCGTATTTTGTTGGCACTAGTAGCATCCATGGACATGGAGTTGGAGCAACTCGATGTCAAGACCGCTTTTCTGCACGGTGATTTGGATGAGGAGATTTACATGCACCAACCAGAGGGGTTCTTAGTGGAAGGCAAGGAGAGGATGGTCTGCAGGTTGAGGAAATCCTTGTACGGGTTGAAACAGTCACCCAGACAGTGGTACAAGCGATTTGATAGCTTCATGATGGGTGTAGATTTTCAGCGGAGCGTGAAGGATCAGTGTGTATATGTGCGCACATTGGATGATGGCTCGCGCATCTACCTGTTACTTTATGTTGACGACATGTTGATTGCTTCCTCAAACATGTCGGAGGTCAAGAAGCTAAAGGTGAAGTTGGGCAAGGAGTTCGATATGAAGGATTTGGGCCCGGCGAAGAAAATCCTAGGGATGGAGATATCCCGGGACAGAAGGAAGGGTGAGTTGAGGTTGTCGCAAAAGGGGTATATTGAGAAGGTGCTCGTCCGTTATGGAATGGAGAGTGCGAAGCCCGTGGGGACACCTCTTGGAGCTCACTTTCAGCTTTCGGCGTTGCAGTCGCCGAGCACCGATGATGAGAGGAAGGCTATGTCTCAGGTGCCATATGCTAGTGCAGTGGGGAGTTTGATGTACGCGATGGTTTGCACGCGTCCAGATATTGCACAGGCCGTGGGAGTAGTGAGCAGATATATGGCGAACCCAGGCAAGGAGCATTGGCAGGCCGTCAAGTGGATATTGCGATATCTGCGAGGCACAGTTGGTGTCGGTTTGCACTTTGGCAGAGGTGACGGTGTGGTGCTGACAGGGTACTGTGATTCTGATTATGCTGGTGACAGGGACAGGCGGAGATCGACCACAGGTTACGTGTTTACGTTGGGCACTGCAGCAGTGTCATGGCGATCTGTCCTACAGTCGGTGGTTGCGTTGTCAACCACGGAGGCCGAGTTGATTGCCGCAGTGGAAGCGGTGAAAGAGGCCAAGTATTTGAGATGTCTGCTAGAGGATTTGGGGTTACCGCAGAGATTGTCGTTGGTTTTCAGTGATAGCCAGAGCGCTATTCATCTTGCGAAGCATCAGGCTTACAGTTCGAGGACGAAGCACATTGAGGTTCGTGATTGCTTCCTAGAGGAGGAGAGCAAACAGATAGAGCTTCAGAAGGTCCCGACTGAGAGGAACCCTGCAGACATGTTCACCAAGCCAGTTCCCGCCATCAAGCTCATGACCTGCTTGAGCTTGATCTGTTTAGCTTGAGTGTGGCGCCGAAGGGCGCAGATTCCGAGACGACGAGGAGGTCCGTGGAGTGACCATGGAGCTTTGATCCAGGTAGAGCTTGGATGCAGTGCTGGAGACTTTGTAGCAAGGTAGAGTGTTGTTTTTTGAATGCTTCAAAGTCTCCCTTCACAGTGGAGAAGGGCCCATGCATTTAAGGTGGTGGTTGTGACATTATGTTTCTTGTTGGGATGTCTTTGGACAGTTAGAGATGAAGCCCCCCTTGGTTTTGCAGTGCAGGCTTTCCCGAGAGCAAAAAAATGACATCCATTTTTCCAGAGAGCTAGAGAACTGAAGGGCTGCCTTTGTGTTCTTCAGAGAGCTGCTGCCCTCCATTTTCTAAGGTGAGCAAGTGTGAGAGCTTGTAAGATTGTAGAAGAGTGTTGATCTTCTAGTGTTGCTCTTCCTTTTCTTCTTCATTTGTGAGATTTGTGAGGGCTTGGAATTGCCAAGTTGTTACTCACAAGAGTGTGAAGGAGAAGGTGTTGGTGTAAGCTCGTGTGCTCGCCTTGATTAGTAGTGGATCGTCTCGGAATGCTGGAGTAGGTTGTTCGCAACCGAACCAGGGTAAAATCCTCCGCCTCATTTACTTTCTGCAATTTGAGATTGTCGTATTTCGCTTACTAATTTGCTTACGCAAGATCCGAAGAGGGATTGGTTGTTTGGTTTGTTGTGTGCCCCTATTTTTCAAGCTTTAGCTTCCTAGCTAGTTGTTAGGGCTTGTTGTTCCGCAGGGCGACAATGGTTTTTTATCAACAGTCGATACCTGGAGTTCATTTGCATCACCAGCTACTTCCTTCATCCATGTAGCCTGTAAAAATCGTTCCTCCATATAAAATGACATCCCAGTTTTCAGGTTCAACATTGTAGCGGCAGCCCCGAATTTGTAGACGCAGCCTCAAAAAAATATTAATTTTCAAAATTCTGGTCAGATGATCTACTAATCAAATCACCATAACTCTTTAGTCTGTTCATGGATCTCTTTAATCCTCTACATTCGCTGGAAGTTTGACTCATCCCTTAGTTTCAAATTGTTACAAATCATTCAGACTGATTGACTGGGAGCTTTTCGTTTTCAATGTATAATTTGAGGTAATGCTTTTTATATCATGTGCATCACTTAGCTTAGCAAAGTGTTTCCATTCATTGGCAAAATGTATCATTTGAGGTAATGTCTTTCAGAAAGAACACTGCAGATCCTTTGCAAAATCTAGGAAAAAATTATCTCGAATGCTGAAAATTTCAGCACATCGACATGAATGGTTTCGATCTATAAGATGAGTGAAAGTTAGATCTCGGTTCTATATCAACATTAGGGGTTTTATCATGGATTAAGGGTAACATGCAAGTGCAATGAAAAAAAAATTTAAAAAAAAATATTATTAGGTCACTTGTGGATCCTTCCTCAACAATGACTACAACAAGGTTAAATGTGGGACTAAATAGTTAGTGGGAATGAAACAAAGCCTATTATTTCCAACAGGGTTTTAAAATTACCAAAATTTTCTTGGCCACATCTTCCCACTCATGCTTCACCGAATACAGCTCTACTTTACCAATTTGGATCCTTGCTGTATCCGCAGTCAGCGCGGTCACCATCCCCATGAAGTTATCTGGGCATATGAAGCCAAATATGAGTCCACGACCTGAAACCACAACAGCAACATCAAGTCAAAATAATTTTGGGCACATCGGATGGTCTGCCCTATTGAGCTCTAGCAGAGGACCCAACATGTATTCCCGATGCCACCAAATCCTACAGCTCTCCACCATGTTCTTGCTCACCGCTCCCTGCATCATCGTAGCACCACGCTCCCTAGGGTTTTGTTGGAGGAGGCGTGACGGGTGGTGCTGCGGGTCGCTCGTTAGCCACATTTGGTGTGGTTACCTTGTCCTGTTTGATAGGCGCACACACATAAAACAAAAAAGTTTAGCAGACTTAATTACTAATTAACGAAGCATTAACAAGGATGATCAACCAGACCTCTGATCGGCGGATAGTGATGCTGCCGCCACTGTTAAGATCGTCTTAATTATTTAAGATCAGGCGAGATTAACTAATCAAACTAGATATTGAAGGTCGAAGTTCTAAATAGAGAAGTCCATACACATGACGGGAAGGCAGCGGGAATGACAAGCGCCGGTGAGGCCGTTGGCATACTATTCTTCCGTTTCCACTGCCCACCACCGCTAATCAAACAGCAATTAGAACTGAGTAAGAGCTGAGCTTGTTAAGATCAGGGTATCAGCAAGGGATGTATGCTTTATAGCCATTTGCTTGGGGTCACGGGACCTGAATCGGCTAAAAAATCAGATGATGCATTCACAAGTACGTTGCATGATGTTGAAGGCCAAACCCAAGCCTATGATTGATCCAAAACATCCATCACATCACATGGCAAGAAAAATCGAGCGTCAATACCCTATCCTATTTTAATGGACGAAAACATTATAAAAAATAAGAAAAATTAAACATATTTGCGTCTAAAAACATCAAAGTTCAATCTGGAGCTCCAACTGGCTCTTCATATATAGCATAATCCTTGTTAATAAGCTCTTCATATACAGCAAAATAACACCATATTGCATCCAAAAGTTGTTAGAATAGTTTCTTTCCCCAGTCAAATTCTCACAGTGATCCTTTAACCATCTCGATGTTCTTGCTGGCCAAAAGGGCCAATGCCATCGATATTTTTGCTTATGTTTGATATCTCACAATACATGCCTAGATTAGTTCATGTCTTCTGTTTTGTTCGTGCCCATGGTTTTGTTTACATGTTTTGCTTTTGGTTTCAATGTCTACTTCTGCATTCTGCATCTCCAACAGAAGGTGTTACCCTTCGGATGGTAATTGAGCCTTAATTTGCTCTTAGATTTTGCCAGGATTGGGGTAGTAACAATAGAGGAAAAAAAAATTTGTAATTCTCATTAATATATTGCAATTTTTGTTAGGACAGCAAAACTAACAATCATTTATCTCAAGCATTTGTTACTTGTTCCTTTGTTGTGGTCTGCTAACCATCTCGATGTCATTGCTGGCCAAATGGGCAATTCCCTCAATATTTCTATATCTGCTGCTCTCTCACGTCAACAGAGAGCCTCTTGATGTCTATAGAATTGGAAGTGGACTGTATCAAACCAGCTAATCTCATTTGCTTTAAAGCATCTTACTGTTATCATTGGACAATATGTGCAGTTCTCTGTTCGACCTATTGACTGGTCCACTGTAACATTATGTTTTGGTGATTGTTGTCGCTAAATTTCAATTGCTGATTCATCGTCATATCATACATGAGTGTATCTATGCATCTGATGCATGTTATGATTAAGAGCGTAAAGAGCAAGGTAAAACCATTGTAATATAAAGAAGTCGAAAAGAAATAAAAAACCAGAAAACCGGCGCCACTTCTGCAGTAAGTGGCGAATGTTTCCACGCCTTTCTACAGGATTCAATAGGACCGTGACTGTTGCGGCTGTATCAGAACAGCATGGAGTACCGATGCCACCAAATCCTGCTTGTCATGGATATTGTTGAAGGTCGAAGTTCTAAATAGAGAAGTCCATACACATGACGGGAAGGCAACGGGAATGATAAGCGCCGGTGAGGCCATTGGCATACTATTCTTCCGTTTCCACTGCCCACCACCACTAATCAGACAGCAATTAGAAAGAGGATGGAATAAAGACTGGAGGGAAAAGAGAGAGAAGGGCTTGGAACGATGAATAGCTGAGCTTGGTAAGATCAGGGTATCAGCAATGTATGATGCTTTATAGCCTGCTTGGGGGTCACGGGCCCTGAATCGGCTTTAAAAAGCAGAGGATGCATTCAAGTACGCTGCATGATGTTCAAGGCCAAACCCAAGGCTATGATTGATCCAAAACATCCATCACATGGCGACAAAAATATTCTCTTTCCTTTTTTAATGGACGAAAACGTAAATAAAAACAAAAAAAAAATTAAACATCAAACTTTAATGTGGAGGCATACTTCAACGGGCACTTTATATATAACAATAATCCTGACTAATAAGCTCAAATATACTACAAAATAACAACATATTGCTGCATCCACAAGTTGTTAGAATAGTAGTACACCTCAGTATAATGCAACTAAAGTCACACAAATGGCTCTTGACAGTTTCTTTCCCGATCAAATTCTCACAGTGATCCTTTAACCATCTCGATGTTCTTGCTGTCCAAAAGGGCAAACGCCCTCGATATTTGTGCTTCTGCTGCTCTTTCGTGTCTGCAGTGAGCCTCTTACTTGATGACTAATAGAACTGGAAGGACTATGTTGCATATACAAATCTACAAATCATCGGCAGATGCTAACATGCATACCCTTCTGGCCTCAGCTTTCCGGCTCTTTCATGTAGAAGACTCCCCGAAGGAGCTCTTGCCGTTGAAATCATGCCCGGAAAAAAGAGTCTGGGCTGTTAATTCAATTTCAATTTCAATTTCACAGAGCAACCAGCAATTAGCACTTGTGCCTGGAGTTCATTTATCTGCAAACTCATTCTGCACCTGACAGTAGTCAAGGTAAGAAAAATTGTTGCACTGAAGAGTTTTACATCAAAGTGTGTGAATGCAAAGCATGATAATTTCATATGTTGTGTAATGGCTCATATTTTTCCCTAGAAAGCTTTGAAGATTTTTAATAATCTCTCCATATTTTTTTCACATTTCAATTACTATTATTGCTGTTGTTTTTGTTGTTTTTCTTAATTTTCCATTCTCTTTTTCTTTTCTTCCATCTTCTTTCTCTTGGCCCAACAGCCCATTTCCTCTTCCTTTTGTTTTTCCTTTTCTTTCTCTTTGAGCCCACAAACACAGGCCGGCCCACTTTTTCCACTTAAATAAACCCAACCCTCAACACACGCACCCAAGCCGCACCTCCCTCTCATTTACTCATCTCTTTCTATAGCCTTCCTTTCATCTCTCGCGGCAAACGCAGCAGCTGATCGGTTTCATAATAACCCTAACTTTCGCCGCTTCTTACGGGATTCTCGATCCAAATCTCAACCGAAAGGATTTCCTCTCCTCTCTCATGCATCCTCTCTCTCAATTTGCATGCACTAGTTTTTTCTAGGGCTTGAGGCATGCGAAAAATCTTTTCTTTCTTTTCAAAAATTCTCAGATTTCTTTGGGGCTGTTGATCTCTTCTAAGGCTTCGATTCTCTTGGATTTCTTGCGATATCTTCGGTGAACGGTAGATTCGACCCCTCAAAAGCTTTCAATTAAATATTTAATTGTGTTATACGTGGTGTGATTCTCTGGCGATCTTCGCTATGGCAGTGCTTTACTCTTTTCGGTTGTTTTCGAGTAAGGGCGTGATGTAGGATTAAAATCGAGGGGTTTCCCCCCAATGATTCAATATACCCGGCAACCTGAGACGCATCGGTAACCCTCATCGTTGTCTCGGTTTATTTTTGTGGTCATTTCCCTTTTACTTTTCAGCCCTACCGGCCGCCATAGAGGAGACTTGCCGCCGGTGCCCCGTCGATGTTTTTCCGGTATTTTTGTCCTGTTGGGTCTCTGTGTTGTTTGTTGTTGGGTTTCCTTCTGATGTTACTGTTGTGTTCTTTTGTTGGGTCATTTGGTGGCTGTTGTGGGGGTCTTTTGGTGGCTGTTCTGGGGGGTCTTTTGCGACTGTTTTCATGTGGTTCTTGCGACTGTTCATGTGGGCCTGTGTGGTTGTTCCTGTGGTTTCCTTTTGTGGTTGCCATTGTGGCTTCTTTTTTAGACAGAACTGTTGGATCTTTTGTGGTTGTTTTTGTGTTTTTGTGGTTGTTCTGTGGTCTTTTGTGACTGCTTATGTGGGTTCTTTATATGATTGTTTTCTTTGAGCTTTTACCTACCAATTACCTCCTAAAGTGGACTGCACTATACAGTTGTTTACTGATCTGTTGGGCTTTCTACTCCAGGCTTTTGAGGCTGTTTTACTATGCAGTTGTTGAAAGTTTTAATATAAAATATTATTTTCTTTTATTTGCTTTTGTGGTTTTATACCAGACGTGGCGAATCCTCCCACTGAACTAGTAGGTTGTTGGGTTGAGTTGTATTACCGAATCTAATCCTAAAGTGTCAATTTAATTGCTCGTTTGTTTTCTGAAAAATGTTGAGTTCTGATATGAATGCATGCAATAGTAGATTAAATGGTTAACTGCTCTGAGATATGTAACTGAATGCTACACTTGATTCATACATTGTACAATCCAATAGATTACATAAGTTAAAGGTACCACATGAACTAGATCCTGGATACTGGACACGTGTATTTGACATGCTACATGAAATATACAAATTCGATATAGCGCTTAATTATGTAATCTAGGGACCACAGACTTGACAACCAACATAACTTAGAACTAGAACAACTACACGCTTGACATGACACAGGCTTTGGGGTAACTTATAATGGAGTGTGTACAGAAGCGATTGAAGCCATGCTTTCGGCCCGTATCGGGGAGGATTTTCATCTATGAATCCTGAGTACTTCTACAGTTGACCTTCTTACTCGGCCCAGGGTAGCACCACGTGGTCCAATGTGGACTTCACGTTGCACATCGTGCTCTTCTATTATAAGTCACAACACTAATTGATTAGTTAGTTTCCTTTAGTTGATAGACCCTTACGGCTACTAGACATGGCCAGGTTAGTACTTCTTACAGCTTTCCATTAGCTGACATTTAAATTCATGCATGATATTAATTGACTTTTTAGTTAAGGCTTAATCTATTGTACTGATGGTGGTTCGATTCTTGTTGTTTCTGCTGGGTGACGATCAGATTTACGAAGAGGCTTCATAGTACGATGAGTTCGAGTTCCCAGTTGACAACGCTGAGTTCTGAGTGCTTGAGTTGGCAGGAGAGTTCTTATCTTTGTCTTATTTATTTCATTTTCAGTACTTATTAGTTGATGGTTGTAGTTCACTTTCGCTCCCGACATTCTAATTCATGAAGGATGAAAATAAATGAGAAGTTTGATTTCTTATAATATTTTCTGTTTGATCCTATATTGACTTCACTAGTAACTGCAAGATCTGCAAAATTATTGTGTGTGTGACCACTCGAGTTCTGGGGCATTACAAGAGGTGGCACATGTAGGTCTGCACAACCACCTTGTGAACATTACATGTTAAACACGAAATACGTAAAAATTACTCAAAACTATAATGACATCCCTCCTTGGAATACAGAATGTCGAAGGCCTATAAGCGACGTGCACGTACTGTCGCTAGGATCAATTCCATTGCTGTCAACGGGAAAATGGCAAGAAACCTAGGCGACGGAAGCAGATCTGACACAGTCGCCAATAACAATCACATCGTCAATAACAATGTCGCCAACCACGTCGTCGACGTAAATGTCGACGCACCAATCATAATGCTGACCACAATGCCAATAAGGCCAACAATTTCAACGACGATATCACTATACTGAACAACCTCCGACAGTGCATCAAATAGCTGATCAAACACTGCGAGAAATGGTGCAAGCCATACAAAGTGAACAAAGAAAAGGATTGCAACAGTTTCGGACACTACCCACCGACTTTTACTGGAAGAAAGGACCCTTTGGCTGCATAGAAATGGTTGTGCTCCACCACTGATATGCTGAAGGCTGCACAAGCTCCTGCAGATTCATAGGTAGACATGCAAAACTGCAATTGACCAAAGAGGCCCGAATATTGTGAGATTCTGCAGAGGACCGATTAGCACAGTCAATCTCCTGGGACACTTTCAAGGGTGCATTCAATACCCAATACTTTTCACCAGAGGCACAGATGGAGCTAAAGGCGCAATTTGTGAGTCTGAAGTAAGGCTCCATGACTGTAGAGGAATACGACGCTGAGTTTTCTATACTCAACAGGTTTGCCAATGACATGGTGTCCAACCCCTGGCTTGAGCCAAAAGATTTCAGTAAAGCCTGAGCATTGACATCCGAGAGAAGTTGGCCGGGTTTAATCTGAAGACCCATGCAGCTGTACTCTCCACAGCTCGGGAGTTTGAGTATGTACGGAGAAAGCGAGCACGAGAGTGATAGGTGATTGCTCCTCCACAACGGCGACCACCTCCATCCTCAGCACTTTCCGCACGACCCCATGACAGCCCATTACTACCACTAGGCAGCTCCACAGGCCTATGCAGCAGACGCAATTTAAGAGGTTAGCACCGCATCAACAATCCCGACGACATACTCCTATATGCTACTATTGCAACAAGCCGGGTCATATCAAACCAGACTGTCGGCTCTATCTGAACGAGTGCCTAGTTTGCGGTGCAAAAGAACACAGTGCGAGAGATTGTCTGCATAGAGAACAGAGACCAGCGGCTCCAGCCCAAACTACTGCTACAGCCACTGCCCCAGCTCCAGCAGGGAACAATCAGCGTAGACCCCCACTTCCACCTTAGCAAAAGGTAATTCAGCAGGCAAGGTCTCAAGCTCCATCGCCCAGACGCCAATCCTTTACCATGACTTCGGAAGAGGCCAAGGCCAAGTTATCACGGGTACGTATTTTACAACTTTATCGTCTTCTGTTTCATACATTAGTACATACATTAGTACATGTATGCTTAAAAATGGTATTCGTGACCTTATGTATTGTACTAATCGCTAGTAGACCCGTCCTCGCCCTATTCGACTCAGAAGCTTTCTACTGCTTCATGTTGAAGCGATTCGTCGACAACACACTATTTCCGTTTCCCCTCTCGCCTCTTGTTGGGACGTCAAGACGGGCATCAAAGTACTGACGACGACCAGCGCATGTTTCTCATGTCCTGTAGTGATCTGTGGACGCAAGTTTTACGCAGATTTTATCGTCATCGACATGCCAAGTATCGTCGTCCTCAGGATTGACTGGTTGGTGGCATACCACGCCACAACCGAATGTCGCAAAGGAAATGTGGTGTTCGAGATACCTAACCAACCAAGATTCAAATTTGTCAGAACAGATAGACCAGTAAAATTCGGAGCCAAACCAACGGCAGCAGTGGCGACTGCCATGGATATTGAGTCAGAAAAACCAAAGATAGTTCGAGAATTCCTGGATGTGTTTCCGGATGAACTAATGGGGTACCTTCTGACTGCGGTATTGAATTTGCAATTGAGTTAGCGCCTGGGGCCCACCCTTCTCTAAACAGCCTTACCGTATGGCACCACCTAAATTGGAAGAAGTGGGGAGCTCAAATATTATTGGTGAATAAGGACAGATCCAGTAGATGTGCGTTGATTACAGGGAGCCGAACAAGATCACGGTTACGAATAAGTATCCTTTTTCCCGCATCGATGACTTATTTTATCAGCTTAAGGGATCAGACGCCTTTTCTAGATTGGACTTGATGAGTGGTTTCCATCAGTTGAGGGTTAAGAAAGAGGATGTTCACAAGACAACATTCTGTACAAGATATGGTCACTATGAATTTCTAGTAATGCCGTTTGGTGTGACCAACACACCAGTGGTATTCATGAATCTCATGAACCAGGTATTTTAAGAATATCTGGACAAGTTTGTAATGATTTATATGACATACTAGTTCGAAGAATACCCAGGAGCACGCCAGATATTTGAGGACGATGCTACAGACATTGAGGCAGAATCAGTTATATGCTAAGTACAGCAAATGCGAGTTCTGGATGAACAAGACGGCTTTTCTGGGCCATGTGGTTTCAGGAGAAGGAATTTCCATAAACCCAAATAAGGTTGCATCCGTCCCAGAAATGACCAGTCCCTAAGTCAGGATCGCAGAGCCCATGACTCGGTTGACAAGGAAGGTTGTAATGTACATATGGTCAAAGGCTTGGGACGATGCATTTCAAGAATTGAAGATGTTGACAACTGTGCCGATACTAGTCATTCTAAATCGTACGGGAGGATTTGAAGTATTCTGTGATGCGTCCGGCAAGGGTCTTGGATGCGTGCTTCACCAGCACGGACGCGGTGTTGCATATGCATCAAGACAATTGAAGAACCACGAGAAGAACTGCCCCACTCATGATCTTGGGTTGGCGGCAGTAATATTTGCCTTGAAGATCTGGAGGCACTTTCTACTTGAGGAACACGTGAATATATATGCGAATCATAAGAGCTTGAAATATCTCTTCACGCAGAAGGAGCTGAACATGTGACAACAGCGATGAATTGAGCTTATGACGGATTACAACGTTGACCTTCAGTATCATCCTGGAAAGGTCAATGTAGTAACTGATGCATTGAGCCGACTTCCAGCTATGATGATGCTCACGACATAGTGGTGGCTACATCAGGAGTTCCGCGAGATGAAAATAGATGTGGTGTTACCTGGATTGACTTCATTATTGATTAACATCCAGATACAGTCAACGCCGATAGACAAGATTAAGGCTGCACAGACGGGTGATACAAAGCTTCAGCGGATCAGAAATATGGCATTGACGAACAGAGACCAGAATTCCAGATACATGCAGATGGGTCCCTGAGATACGACAATAGGTTAGGCGTACCATCGGAAGATGTCAAGGAAGAACAATGAAAGGAAACACACAGTTTTCCGTACTCCATCCATTCAGGAGGCACCAAGATGTACCAAGATTTGAGATAACATTATTAGTGGCACGACATGAAGAGAAGTGTGTCATGAAGTGTGGCTAGATGCATGGTGTGCCAGCAGGTGAAGGCTGAACATCACTGTGTTGCTGGTCTGTTACAGCTACTATCCATTTCTGAGTGGAAGTGGCAACACATCAAGATGGACTTCGTGACCGGACTGCCCAAGAGCAAAAAGCAAAATAACGTCGTTTGGATGATCGTTGATCGATTAACCAAGTCGGTCCATTTCATTCCCTTCGGAGTTAGGCAGTCTACAGAGACTCTTGCCAATAAATACATAAAAGAATTCGTGAGAATGCACGGAGTACCTATAAGTATAGTTTCAGACAGGGACACCCGGTTTGCATCTCACTTTTAGAAAAGTTTACAAGAGAAGATAGATATGCAGTTGAAGTACATTACAACATATCATCCTCGGACAGGTAGTCAGAGCGCACTATTAAAATTTTGGAGGACATATTGCGAGCATGTATGTTAGATTTCAAGGGGTCGTAGGGAGATCACCTACACCTTGTGGAATTTGCATACAACAACAGTCATCAGGAGAGCATTGGAATGGCGTCATTTGCAACTTTATATGGAAGGAAGTGCTGATCGCCCTTGAGCTGACGACGTCAGAGATCGAGAATTGGTCGAGCCTGAAATGATTGTGGAAGCGGTTGACATGGTATGGACTATTAGAGATAGATTGCAGCTGGCACATGATAGATAAAAACACTAGGCAAATTCAAAGCGAATGCATTTGGATTTTCAACCGGAAGACCGCGTCTTTTTGAAGATATCTCCTAACATGGGAATGATTCGTTTTGGTCACAAAGGAAAACTCAACCCACGGTATGTTGAGCCTTTCAACGTACTCGAGTGTGTGGGCGAAGTGTCATACAAACTTGCACTGCCTCCATCTCTAGAATGGGTGCATAATGTATTCCACATATCCCAGCTGCAGAAGTATGTGGGAGAACCGACTCATGTGGTCGATCATTCAGAGATCATAGTACGACTAGATTTGAGCTATGAACAGCAGCCGATAAAGATTATTGATCGTCGACAAAGGGCTCTCAGAAATAAGACTTGATTTAGTCAAAGTAATGTGGCATCGTGACTCGCCAAGAGAAGCTACATTGGAGCTAGAGGAGATGAAGAGTGATTTCCATACTTATACACCGATTTTTGATTCTTTGAATTCCAAGGACAGAATTTCTTTGGAGGTGGATAAGGTGTAATGTCACGTATTTTTCCCTAGAAATTTTTGAAGATCTTTAATAATCTCTCCATATGTTTTTCCATTTCAATTACTATTATTATTCTTTTTGTTGTTTTTGTTTTTCTCACTTTTCTATTCTCTTTTTCTTTTCTTCAATCTTCTTTTTCTTGGCCTAACAGCTCATTTCCTCTCTTTTTTTCTTTCTCTCTGAGCCCACAAACACAAGCCGGCCCATTTTTTTCACTAAAATAAACACAACCCTCAATACACGCACCCAAGCCGCACCTCCCTCTCACTTACTCAGCTCTTTCTCTCTCCTTCCTTTCCTCTCTGGCGGTGAACGCAGCAACTGATTGGTTTCATAACAAAAACACTAACCGACACCGCTTCTTACGTGATTCTCGATCCAAATCTCAACCGAAAGGATTTCCTTTCCTCTCTAACGCGTCCTCTCTCTCTATTTGTATGCGCTGATTTTTTTCTAGTGCTGGAGGCATGCGAAAATCTTTTCTTTCTTCTCAAAAATTCTCAGATTTCTTTGAGGATTTTAATCTCCTCTGAGGCTTCGGTTCTGTTGGATTTCTTGCAATATCTTCGGTAACGGTAGATTCGACCCTTCTAAAGCTTTCGATTAATTATTTAATTATGTTATATGTGGTGTGGTTCTCTGGTGATCTTCGACATGGCTGTACTTAGTTCTTTTCAATTGTTTTCGAGTATGGACATGATGTAGGGTTAGAATCGTGGTGTTTTCCCCAATGATTCAATATCCCAGCAACACAAGACGCATTGGCAACCCCCGCCGTTGTCTCCGTTTATTTTTGTAGTCGTTTCCTTTTTACTTTTCAGCCACACCGGCCGCCGTGGGGAGACTTGTCGTCGGTGCCACGTTGGTGTTTTTCCATTGTTTTTGTCCTGTTGGGTTTCTTTGTGTTGTTCGTTGTTGGGTTTACTTGTGATGTTATTGTTGGGTTCTTTTGTTGGGACTTATGATGGCTGTTCTGGTGGTCTTTTAGTGGCTGTTCTGGGGTCTTTTGTGGCTGTTTTCTTGTGGTTCTTGCGACTGTACATGTGGGTCTGTGTGGCTGTTCCTGTGGTTCCCTTTTGTGGTTGCCCTTGTGGCTTCTTTTTTAGATAGAACTGTTGGATCTTTTGTGGTTGTTTTTTGTGTTTTTGTGGTTGTTCTGTGGCCTTTTGTGACTGCTCATGTGGGTTCTTTATATGATTGTTTTCTTTGAGCTTTTACCTACTAATTACCTCCTAAAGTGGACTGCACTATACAGTTGTTTAATGATCTGTTGGGCTTTCTGTTTCGGTCTTTTGAGGCTATTTTTACCATGCAGTTTCTAAAAGTTTTAAAATAAAATATTATTTTCTTTTATTTGCTTTTGTGGTTTTATACTGAACATGGCGAATCCTTCCACTGAGCTGGTAGTTTGTTTGGTTGAGTTGTGTTGCCAAATCTGATCCCTAAAGTGTCAAAATTTAATTTCTTTAATTTAAAACTTTTCTCGTTTGTTTTATGAAAATGTTGAGTTCTGATATGAATGCATGCAATAGTTGACTAAATGGTTAACTACTCTGAGATATGTAATTGAATGCTACACTTGATTCATACATTGTATGATCCACTAGATTACATAAGTTAAAGGTTATACTATATGAACTGGATATTGGACACATGTACTTGATATGCTACATGAAATATATAAATTCTGTATAGCGCTTAATTATGTAATATAGGGACCACGGACTTGACACCCAACATAACTTAGAACTAGAACTACACGCTTGACATGGCACTGGTTTTGGGGTAACTTATAATGGAGAGAGTGCGAAAGCGATTGAAACCATGCTTTCGACCCGTATCTGGGAGGATTTCCGTCTATAAATCCTGAATACTTGCTACAGTTGACCTTCTTACTCGGTCCGGGTAGCACCACGTGGTCTAAGGTGGACTTCACACTGCACGTCGTGCTCTCCTACTATAAGTCACAACACTAACTGATTAGCTAATTTTCATTTGTTGATAGACCCTTACGGCTACTAGACATGGTCAGGTTAGTACTTGCAATTTTTCATTGTCTGCCTTTTAAATTCATGCATGATATTAATTGACTATTTTAGTTGAGGTGTAATCTATTGTATTGATGGTGATTCGATTCATGTTGTTTCGGCTAGTTGACGATCAGATTGACAAGGAGGCTCCACAGTACGAGGAGTTTGAGTTCCCAGTTGACGACTCCGAGTTCTGAGTGCTTTGAGTTGACAGGAGAGTACTTATCTGTCTTATTTATTTGGCAGGAGAGTACATATCTGTCTTATTTATTTCATTTTCAATACTACTTATTAGTTGAGGGTTGTAGTTCCTTTTCGTTCCTGACATTGAAATTCATGAAGGATGAAAATAAATGAGAAGTTTGATTTCTTATAATATTTCTTGTTTGATCTTATATTGACTTTACTGATAACTGCAAGACCTACAAAATTATTGTGAGTGTGACGGCACCGGAGTTCTGGGGTGTTACATATTAGCTGTGAGAGGTTTTTCCACCGAGTTCAAATCTTAAGAACCGCAGTTAAGCTTCTTCTTAATAAAAACAACCAACAGAATAATCAAAAGGAAAGGATACTTTCAGTCCAAGAATCAGTAACGCTGACCGTGGGTTCGGATAGAAGCATGTATTCGTTATCCATCTGCAACAAATAGAACATTAGTCATGAACAAGCTTTGCTACCTGTTCATTGCATAAAGATTCAGTTTGATAAGACTTACATCAACATCCGATGGAACAATCTGTACTACACCCCGTATATTGTCCTGTGAGCTGTAAGAACCTGAAGAAAACTCATGGCTAGGCTGGCCTCTTCCTTGCTTCCATGGCATCACTGACATATCTTGGTTCATTGACTGTCGACGTGACATTTTATCTCCGTATTGGTTGCAATTATTTTCGTTAGACAAATCAATCGTTGCATGCCTTCGTGCAGAACTTGAATCATCAAGCCTCTCTTCATGCTTGCTGCTAGAAAATGATCCAGCTTAAACTCGGGAAGATGAAGTACAATTTACTGAAAGTGGTTACCAAGATTTTATTGGAATGCTTCAGAAATACCTAATTAAGTAGCAGCTAATGGGGCCCAAAGAGCTTCTCAACAGAATTTGATAGTGTCGCTGTGGAAAGTCGTGACCCTATCCACGGAAAATAACCACACAATCAACCTCACACCTCAATACAGTTGCACTTTCTGGCATCTCTTACCTACCTCATCAGGATCGGGAACCTCAACGCTTGTCCCATGAGGAGCTTTAACAGCGACAAGAGTAGCATCCTGTCAAAACATTAGATTGAGGAAATCTTTCCATTACTTAAGTCTGAACTGCGAGGACATATAATGAAAACCAAAAGGACTCACAAATTCGAACCTCAAAGCAGGGAAGACTATTAATATCTTCATGTGTGACAAAGAGCCATCTAAGCAAAACATTAGAACTCATCAAGAAGAAAATGATGTGATAGTTCAAATAAAATGAAATTCAAATTTACTTGTGATTCCTTTCATCTTCACTCATGGACCTCAGACTTTCCTGCATGTCTCTGCTAAGCAATAGATAGAGGTCAAACCCAGTAAGCTTGAATCATTTTAATATGAGAAAACACACCTTATCATTTCATCTACTTTGCCTTCATCTGTATGAAGTGCATCAACTTCAGCCTGAAAAATGTCGATATCCAAAAGAGTAATTGTAAAAAGCTGAATTATGAACAGAAAATTTGGTATGAAATGCACGCACACAAACAAACAAAAAAACAATATACAAACGAAAACAAAAAACAAAAAGAACTGAAATATTTATCTATTGACCAAACACAGTCAAAATTTATGAGTCCCCCCCCCCCCCCCCCCCCCCCCCCCGTGAGCGAAAACAAGGTCTGAATTTCCCTAAAACCAACATGGCGTACAACCAAGGGGAAATTGGGCGAGAACGAAAAAAAATAGGTTTCCAAGCTTCTAACCAAGGATTTGGATTCTCGTCAAAATTAATCTTTCTCAGGCCTGAGAGTTTAAGCTCTCAAAACAATTCCTTCTCATTCATTGACTCCAATAAAACTATTTCTTGTGATATATATATATATAGGCTTACAACTTAAACCAAGTTTTACCACAACCGATGTAGGACTAAACTGAAATAATAAACCACTAAAAATATCAAATCAAATCCTAACAAATTAAACCAATTAAAACGTGTGAAATCCTAAGCAAATTTCAAATAAAATCTCAACAAACTCCAACTAAATAGAACAATATCCTCACCATTCTTTCCAGCTTTGAAAAATACATCACCTGCTGAATGGTGATAAGGGAACACAAACCAGTTAGTAGCCAACAACCACTTGAAGTTGAACTTGTCCTTGAACTTTGAAATGAATCAAAATGTACACGAGTAAACGAGAATATTCAGGAGATTGTACCAAGATCACTGAAAAAGTAGGACGCGCAAAGCTTGTCGACTGGTAGGCTTTGACGGATCAGAAAGAAAGAAGTCGATGTGATCAATCAGATCGAGTAGTACATATATCGCAGTTCTGATGCAAGATCGACAAATGGCTCAAGATAAGTCTCTAGCTCAGACTACAAAGCTGCATCAAGATTCAACTAAGACTCTGAGCTCAATCGCGGGCTCCAATACGGACTAAATCGTAATCTTTGTTTCAATATCATACTCAAGATCTAGCTCAGATTACAATACTAGATCAAAAGCAAGTTGAGGCTCTAGCGCTTTCTCGGGATCCAATTTGGGCTTAAGGTTCAATCTCTGTAGCAATCTCATATTCATGATTTGGCTCAGGCTCATATCCAAGCTCAAATTCTATCTCATGGTCTGGCTTGAGATCAATTACGGGCTCCTGCTTTGGCTCAAGCTCAATTATGGACTTGAACTTGAGTTCGAGCTCTTGCATTGTTTCTTTCTGTTTCATTTACGATTCCACCATTTGCATAAGCTGATTGAAACCATGACGAATCTTTTTGATATCCTCACAAGTGTCCATTTGCAACTTTCGTCTAGGCTTTGAATTTGATGAAGGTTAAAGCGAATGATGAATTGGTTGGTGTTTAGGAAGATACCGACATCGAAGCTCCTTCAACCAAGACCAACAAGCCTTTTGCCTTTTAAAAAGAAGTGCATCTCCTTTTAATTTATATTCAGCACACCAGAATTTATTCTCATCCATTATATCATACCAGTAGGAAAAGAAATCCTCTATAATGAACTCCCCGTTTTCATAAAGATAATGTACGTTTGACCCCTCAAAAACAGGAAGGGCGCAAAACTTCTTATATTCATTTGTCATAAACTGGTTGGCATCCAAATAACAATTTGCATTGTAAAATGCCATCAAAGTAATGAAAATAACTGAAAATACCTCGAACATATGTAGTTACTCGAGATGGCTTGCAACTGCTTCAAATGGCTCTAAAATTAGGCTGAAAACACTTCAAGAGAACCAAAAAAAATAACTGAAAATCCCTGAAATTCTTCAGTATGCAATATAGCATAGTAGATAGCAAAATTAATGTAGCAACAGGTTCTGTATCAACGGGTTACTGTAGCAGTTCGGCTACTGCAATAGTATGGGCTTTTATGGATCTAACCTTAACAGATAACTAAATAAAAACTGAAGAAAGGAAAATATGATCATTAGCTCTGTACCAAATTTGATGTAGAACCAAGTGAAAATTAGGGAAATTGGATAAATTGAGGAAGAACAAAGAAAAAATAGGTTTCCAAAGCTTCTCATCAAAATTGACATTTCTTAGGTTTGGGAGTTTAATCTCTCAACCAAGGTTTTAGGCTTCGGTTTCGATCTAGATATTGTTCTTTCCAAAATTTAGGTTTCGATATCGGTATCGTCCGTTTCGACGGTTTCGGAAGCAAGTTTCGGTTTCGTCCGTATCGCTAGTCTCGGCAGTTTCGTTTCGGGTATCGGTCTCGATTTCGGAGATACTTTAAATATGTATATACTATATACACACATTGATTGTTTTGGAAATTCCTAAATCTAAACCTATCCAATACTATTAAATACTTAACAAACTAAAACATTAATCATATACTATCAAATACTAAATACTAAATAGATAAACTAAATTTGAGTTCGTAATCATATCAAATACTAAATACTTAAAATTTGGTATTTAAATATCAAATATTAGATAAATGAATAGATCCTAAAACTTGCCTTGCGCATCCACCGTTTTACCTTGCGCACAAACTACTTATTTACAAGTTTGCCAAAAAAATCGTTGGGCGTTGCTTTGCGCACCCACCATTTTGCTTTGCGCACAAACCACTTATTTACAGAGTTGCCACAAAAAATCCGCTTGCTATGTACACCGACTGTTTTACTTTACGCACATACCACTTATTTACAAGTTTTCCTTTTAAAAAACGTAGCCTCTCCTGGAAGGCGACTCGGACCTCTCTCTCTCATGCTGGATGATCGAGGTGGTGCGACGAGGCAGTAGACGGGTTCGGCGAGGCATGAGACGGGTTCGGCGAGACGGCGACGCGATCCGGTGAGTTCAAATTTTTCATCTTCTTCCTTTTTTTCCTTTTACTTCTTTTTCAGCAACTTTTTCTTGGTTTTGCCTCTTCTTCGTCTAATTCTTCATCATTTTCAAGCCAAAACCCGAGGGTTTTCTCCTCTCTTTTAGCAGAGCTTTCTTTGCAACCTATTGATTCACGAAATTTTTTAGGTTTTTAGAAAATTTTTGTTTAATTACTCATTCTTTTTCCTCCGTCTTCGGCTGATATTGAATGATATCGGTCTGTTTCAGCCGGGTATCGGTCTGTTTCGGCCGGTATCAGTCGAAACTGACTGATACCGTTCAGTATCGGCCGAAATCGAAACTAACCCCTAGTTTCGATCTCGTTACCCACCGATACCGATACAATACGGACGATACGCAATGGTATCGGCCGAAACCTCAAACCTTGCTCTCAACAATTCCTTCTCATTCATTGCCTCCAATAGAACAAGTTCTCGTACCTATGTATAGGCTTGCAAGTTGAAATACAACTTAAAACAAGTTTTGCCATGATCAGTGTAGGACTACACTGAAATAATAAACTACTAAATATATCAATTAAACTCTTAAAAATAAAAGCAATTAAAAGCAAATGAAATCATAACCAAAATTCAAATAAAATCTCAACTAACTCCAAAAAAATAGAACTGGATCATCATCCCATCATCAATGTATTTCATCCAAATGTGCACTTATTCAGAAAAGGCTTCATTTTTCTTATTCCAGATGTGCTAGTGCATTATCAGCATCCTTTTTATCTTTCAACTTTATGTAGTTCTTTTCTTCATCCAAGGGGATTCAATTTACCTTCTTTGTTTCTGTTTGACCTATTAAATAGAAGATGAAATAAGGTTTTTTTAACAGAACAAAACCGACAAAAAATTGCCGATTTTGGTTGTTGTCAATAGAAACATAAAATTTTCTTTTAATTAAACAGAAAAGATTATGGAGGTGAAATATTTGGAGATCACAGAAACAAGTTATGAGACAGAACTTGTCACGCATTCAACAGAATATGCTTCACAATCACTCCAAAGAACTAAGATGCATTCAACTCAAGAAGCTTGGGAGATCTAAAAAAAATTTGACCCCACCATTCCCAATATAACTTAGAATGAGTGAAACATTACAAGTCCAGTTTGGCAGTATATTCAATTAAGTATCTGCGCCTTTTTTCTTTTGGGAAATGAATTTGTGAAGAATATTTATTTAAAATATTAATGTTGCAACCCGAAAGGGGATTCGGCAAGAAGGGATTCGGTAAGACTAAGAAAAAAAATTTCATTCCCCCAACATTAGCCTATTTATAGATACATCATACATGACAAGCTTCCGCTCACACTTATGACACTCTCCCAACCACTCATTTAATACACTCACACTTATGTCATTCATCTCCCAACTACTCATTTAATATATCTTAACATTATGTCAAGACTCTCCCAACCAAGGTTAGATGTCTCGGTTTCGGTTTCGTTTTCGTTTTCGGTCTTTCGGGAATTTTAGGTTTCGGTTTCGGTTTCGGTCTTCCGGGAATTTTAGGTTTCGGTCAGGCTTCACTTGTTACAGTGGTTTCAGAGTTTCGTTGCGTTTCTCCGTATCGACAATTTTGATAGTTTTTCGAAACATCACAAATACCAATCAAATACTAAAACATTTAAATTAATAAAGTAAAGTAAATAACTAAGTAACACATATTCTACAACTATCAAATACTTACAAAAACTAAAGTATTAAACAAAAACTATCAAATTTGTATTGCTAATATCAAATACTAACTAAAGTATTAATATATAATATTATCAAAGATTAAACATACGTTTTTAGAAGAGTTTTGCTATTCACAGTACACATTTTGCTAACATATTACACTTTTTACGAGTTTGACATTCCCTTTTTAAAAGATAATGGCAAACTTGTAAATAAGTGTAACATAGTTAGTAAAATGAATAAAGTGAATGGCAACAACTGCAACACAATCAGCCACAAATAGTCAATAGTGTTGCTACTCAAATTACACATTTTGATAAACAATGTATATTTATTTACAAGCTTGCCATTCACTTTGGTTAAAGGGTTTAAAAGAGAATGGCAAACACGTAAATACATGTAACATGTTTAGCATAATGTGTAACTTGTTTAGCATAATGTGTAACTTAACGAGCAACACTCCTGAGTCCTGAAACTCGTGGCTCTTCTAGTAACATACGGCACATGCACCGCAAGCATTGAATCATTAAATCAAAAACCAAAGCATCGACGGGTTTCGTTCATCTGTGGTTTTTAGAGGCAGCTCTCCATTAATCATCGACGATGCCACCGTGATCTCGGTTCCCATTCGAAGCAAAGATGAAGATGAACATATAGATGAAGACCACAACCACGAAGATGACGATGAGGAGCCTCGTCTACTGAAGATGATGACAAGATGAGGTCAGATATACTCAAATTATTTTTGATTTTTTTAATTTCATCGAGAAATCGGTCTCTCTATTAATTTTTTCCAATTTCTATCATAATTTTAGGGTTTTAGTAGAAAAAATTATTTTTAAGCAATTTTTTCCAATCCAGGATTTTTCCATGTGTTTCAGATCGGTCCTCTTCGAAACCGATCCGAAACGTCCAAAACAATTGGGTTTCATCTGAAACCTTCATCCTTGTAAAGAAGCACAAACAAAAAAAGAAAAAATGGAAAAAGTAAAGGAAAATAAAAGGTACAAGAGAAGACCTAAAAAGTAGAATGGGCATAAATAGACAAAGTATTGGGCAAAAGGAGGGACAAGCTGTCATCCACATCTGGTTCCGTATCCTTGCATAGCTCCCAGTGTTATCAAATGGCGCCGTCATGGCCGCCATGGAGGAATGGCGTGGCCCCAATTGGCCCAATCGCAATTCGACATCCGATATGAGCTCGGAAATGTCGGCCTCCGCCTTTTCGGCCATGGCGGGTGCCTTGAGCATGTTGTTGTGGCATTTCGAGGCGGTTATGGCGGACGAGCGTGGTTTCAGGTAAAAATAATATTCTTTTTATTTTTTTATTATTTCTTTATTATTTTTCTTTAGTCATATAACTCACACACTTTCCTTTTCTTATCACGCAGTGCCCTAGACTTCAGAAGAAAACGGGGAAGTTGGCAGCTCGACGACGTCATCTCGACGGCGGCTAGAAATTGACGACGATCCGACCTCGATGAAGTCATCGGCACCTTTTGCCAGCTAATCCAACCTCCGGCGATTCGACGACTGAAATCAGGTTTTTACCTTCCTTTTCTTTTTTCTTCATTTCTTCATTTCTTCCTTCCAACCTCCGGCGACCGACATGTTCTTTTTTTATATTTTTTATTTTGTTCTTTAATTTTTTTCTTATTTTCTTACTGTTTTAATTTTATCTGACAGTTACTTTTTTTCTTTTTTTCTTTGTTTCTTAATTTTATTATTGTTTTCTCTATTAATTTTACTCATTGTTTTTTGCTTTTTCAGCTTGAAGCAATGTCAAACACTTCAAATCAAAGTCATGCCTCTTCAAACTCTATTACTAAGAGTAATAAGTCAGATATAGGATGGAAGCATTGCCATCAAGTGAAAGAAAATGACACCAATGAGGCTATATGTAATTACTACGAGAAGTTTATGAAAGGAGGAATTACAAGAGGAAAGCAACATCTAATGAAAAAGAAAGCAATGTTTCAGCTTGCACAGGGTGCCCAAAAGAAGTTAGAGAAGAGTTGTGGGCAATTGAGAAGAATAAGAAAACGAAAGAGAGCGAAGCAATCCGAAGAATAATGCAAGTTGAAGAAGTTCAAGAAGATACTATATTGGAGGAAGGTGACTTTAGAGAATTAGAAGCACAAATACCTCCTAGTGGTGCTAATGAGAGGAAGAAGGCTGCTTTGAATGGACAAATGGACCTCTTTTATAGACATCCAGAAACCGCAATGGCAAAAAATCGAAAGGAGAAATTGAAGGAAACAAGTATAAGAGAAGCTTGTGACAAACAAGCTATGGCAAGGGTCCACCAGTATATAGCACGATTTTGGTATCAAGCTTGACTAACTTTCAATACAATCAAATTGCAAATCTTTCATGACATGGTTGCAGCTATTGGAAGTTTTGGACCGCATTTGCGACCTCCAAGCTTTCATGATATAAGAGTCACACTCCTCCAAAAGGAGTTGGAGTACACCAATAATTTGATGAAAGGACATAGGGAGCAGTGGGCCAGTTTAGGTGCTCCATAATGCTAGATGCTTGGACCGATAGAAAGCAAATATGTTTGATTAACTTTTTGGTGAATTCTCCTACCGGGGCAATGTTCATCAAGTCTGTTGATGGGTCTAACTTTGTGAAGACCGGAGAGAAGTTATTTGAATTGCTTGATTCTATTGTGGAGGAAATTGGGGAGGAAAAAATTGTCCAAGTCATAACAGACAATGGAAGTAATTATGTTCTTGTCGGCAAGAAATTGGAGGAAAAAGGACCCAAAATTTATTGGACTCCTTGTGCAGCACATTGCATGGACTTAATGTTAGAGGATATTGGTAAACTTTCCAATATAAAGAAGACAATTCAACAGGCAATCTCTCTAGTTGGCTTTATTTATAGCCATTCAAGCACTATGAGTTTGTTCATGCACTTTACAAACAAAAGGGAGTTAGTGAGGCATACGGTCACCCGATTTGCAACATCTTTTCTTTCCTTGGTAAGGATTCACCAAGAGAAATCAAATCTTAGAAAGATGTTTGTCTCGAATGAGTGGAATACAAACAAGTTGTCAAAAGAGGCAAAGGGACGTGAAGCAAGTAAAATAGTAGTGATGTCAAGTTTTTGTAAGCATGTAGTGTATATATTAAAAGTCATGGCTCCTCTAGTGAAAGTGCTTCGGCTTGTTGATGGTGAGAGAAAGACAGCTATGGGCTATATATATGAAGCAATGGACAAGGCAAGGGAAACAATTATGAAGTCTTTTAATAATAATGAGAGTGGATACAAGGATGTGTTTGAAATCATTGATAGAAGATAGAATGTTCAGCTTCATCAGCCATTACATGTGGCTACCCACTTTTTGAATCCGGAGTTTTTCTATGACAACCCTCATATGGAATTTGATAGTGAGATTATAGGGGGATTATATGCATGCATCAATAAGTTGGTAGGAAATCTAGAGGTGTAGCAAAAGATCATGTTGGAGTTGCACACTTATAAGATTGCGGGTGAGATGTTTGGGAGTGATATTGCCATATCAATGAGGAAAACTGTTTCGCCGGGTAAAAAAAGCAAATCCAACTACTAAACTTCTATTCTTATATCTTAATTTCTTTAAGTAATTTACTCAAGTATTTAACACACTTTTTTTGGCTTTGTAGCTCAATGGTGGCGACTATATGGTTCATCAACCCACAATCTGCAAAAAAATAGCTATTAAGATCTTAAGCTTGACTTGTAGTGCATCCGGTTGTGAACGTAATTGGAGCGTCTTTGAGCAAGTAATCAGTTTTCTTTCAATCAAAATTTTTAATTCCAAATTTTCCTTATGATTACTCATTTATTATTTATCTCAATGTTGCAGATTCATACTAAGAAAAGGAATAGAATTGAGCATAAGAGATTGCATGACTTGGTATATGTCAAGTACAATCAAGCACGCAAACAAAGATACAACCTTAAGGATGAAGTTGATCCAATTAGCCTCAATGATATTGATGAATGTAATGAGTGGCTAGTTGGAGAGATGGATGGAGATAATGCTAAAGCTCGAGCTGAGAGGGTTTTTGAGGGAGATGATGCACTTACATGGGGAGAAGTTTATAAGGCTTCAGAGATTGGAGAGCCTAGAATGTATACTAGGCGTAACAAAAGGAAGCAACCGGCAAGTGGCGCATCTCACATACCTTCTACAAGAGGCAGAGGAGTGGCTTCTTCAACTAGGAAAGGAAAAGTGGTTCAAGGTGAAGAAGAAGAAGAGGATTTGGATGATACTAGTGAGGACTCAGAGGAAGAATTGCCAAATGTTAGTTTTGAGAATTTCGAAGGAGAAGACGCTGAAGGTTATGCCTCCTTGTCTGACAAGAAGAATGATTATATTGGAGAAGAGGAGTGGGGTGTGGATGAGGAGGATTAGTTTTACTTCTGTCATAACATTGTGTCTTGTCTTGAGTATGGACTCTTTGTTGGAATGTTGGGTAAATTATATCTTTTATTATGGTGTTTTTATGAATTGTCAGCTCCAAGTTAGGTCTGTGTGCATTTGATGGAACTAGAGAAGTCAGGTGACTCAGGTTAGACTTTTCTTTTTTCTTTATGTTTTTCTTTCAGTATTGATGGTAAAACATTTGACATATCTTGCTAGTTGATATAAATACAAATACAAGGAGAAATGTCGCCAACTGACATTTGTAGGATGCCTTCCACAGAACTTTGAAGTTTGAAGCAATGATGGCCCGATGGCGGCAGGTTTCTCCCTTTGAGTTGGAACTTTGAAGCAATGACCCGAATATTGTCGATCAGTTGATGTCGGATACTCATACTTTGAACCAATGATGGCAGCGGTTGTGGTTCTATAAGTGTTAACTCAATACACCTTCATCTTTGGTATGCCTGAAATGTGTAGAATTATAGATTAGTTGACAAAATTAGAATTTGTCAATTGTTTTTCCTAGAATAGTATGCACTTTTTCATGCAATGACATACTACTATACTAGAACATGTGTCAATTCATGATTATGTAAATTTGTAATGTGTATGCTGTTTTTATTTTTTAGTTTATATATATATATATATATATATATATATATATATATATATATATATATATATATATATCCACACACACACACATATTTCTGTCCACCATAGGCCCCGTCTGCCATAGGCCGCTACACCATCTGACATATGTTTATGGCGGATTTTTGGCTTGCCGCCATTCGCCATTGATAACACTGGTAGCTCCTAATTAACATCCCATCTTCTATACTTAGTCAAATATTTTGTCAAGTGGCCTCCTTGCCATTCACCAGAAGCTCTTCTGCAGCACAGAGGTTAACCTTATCTTGCAGTTAGCATATTTCAAATTTTGTTTAATATGCCTGTTACAAGCAGTGTTTTAGATTTCTAGTGACCTGTAGTCAACGTTGATGTTCTCATCATCATTCATACTGTGTGGTTGATGAATCCTGATGTACAACATCTGGCGAGGCCCTAGCTATGTTCACACTGGTCAGATTCTGTATCGATATTACCTTAGCTACATAGTTTTTCAAAGGATTTTTACGATTTGCATGATACAGAACGAGTCAAAATACAGTTTATTGGATATGGCATATTGTCCCTTCCACGATTCTGAAAGAAACATTGGAAATCTTCACCACTCCTTGGTGATTCTTGTAGTACATTATAAACCTAGTAATGATAGGGCAATGATGCATGTTCAGCTGAGGGTGGGTGGAAATAAGACCATGGCACTATATTTGTGTTAATGCCAATGACAGCAATGATTAAATGTCCGTAAAATATCATGCTGCATTTTCCAGGACCCCACACGTGCAATCTTATTCATATGGAACTAAATAGCTCCTACATGTGCAAACCAAGCTCTAACTTCCAGCCAAAAAAGAATTATTTCATAAAGAACCTCCAAATGTGCCCAAATGTTCCAGGTATCCACATGTTCAAACCAAGCAATGCTTTTAAAACCCACAACAGAGTTGACCATCAGTCTAGGCTCCGCTATGCCTTAAATTTTAAGATCTAAGACGCACACAATGCTTGAACAATCATTATACTACATTGTCAATTCAAAATAATGGACCCAATCAGCAAGAACATGACCAAATGATTCCCAATCTGGCAAGCTTTTATCTTGTTTCTTTATATATGGCATTTAGCTTAAAAGAAAATATAGAAAATCAGATAGCAACATTGACAATGCAAAAGAGATGAGACCAAGCACGCCTGCATGCTTTAATTACTTTGCATATAGACCGGAAAGCAAATTAATTATAAAAAATCCAAAACAGACCAAAAGACAAAATAACTTTCGGGCATCAAAAAGACAAAATCCTCAGTATGTCAATGAAAAACATTCGGAAAATGAAAATGGACCTTTCAGACTTTAAAAACATAATTACAATAGGGTTTCAAACGAGCTAACAGCAATTTTCTAATAACCAATCATAATTGAGAGATGCAACAAGTCAAGGTCAAGGTATAAATAAAATTTAAAATTATGGAGAACCTCAATAAACCAGAACCGTATATTCTTAAACAACATTCGTAAATTATCATCACATAAATACTCATCACATGCAAAATCATAAAAACACTAACATTGAGAAGCATAGCCTTCGTTAGATAGTTGAATAAATCTACATAAGCCACTGGAATACATTTTGGGAAATTGCCGTTACCAACATACGAGAAATTATTTCTAACAATCCAAATGCAAACGAAGTAAAAAAATTTAATGAAATTGCAAAAGTGTGAATAACAGATAACAAATACAGCAAATATAACCTCTTTAGGTTGGAAGTTTACCTTTAAAACAGCTCTTTCATCATTCAGCTCATTTGGCCTTGATATATCAGTTCCCCTGTCCAACTGAATATAGTTAGCAATAACGCATAATCGATCAGAAAGGGAAATAGGACAGACTAGAAATAATTACTTCCAACAGATCATATTCTTCAACTTCTTTTCGATCAGTCCAACTCCTTCAAGGACATTTGTTATATCATATATTCTCCTCTTTTGAACCTATTTAGGTAATGTAACAGAAAGCAAACAACCCATTTTAAAAATAAAATAATTAATTAAGGGAGTATGAGAAAGAATTCCAGCAGCATGAGTTAGATGATAACTGCAATAAAAATGAAATGAAGCACTTAAGAATCTTACATCCAGAATCTCAGCCGCCTTGTTCAAATCAACAGTTCCATCCTCAGCTTGCTGAAGTAAATTAAGAAATTTCTTTGTCAACAAGCCTGTCGAGAATGCTCACTTTTGTAAACTTTTTCCCCACGCAAAAAAATTAGAAATAGGGAAAATCATGCACAGACCTGCTTTACTCGGAACCTTTTTAACACAAGTTTTTCACTTTGTGACAATAACCAATACACCCAGAAACATTTTTATAACTCATCTGATGGGTAAAAGAACAAAATACACCGGACATACATTAACCCAAAAAAATTAATTCTTCTCACAAAATATACAGTTTTGAGTTAAATATTTATATCTCCCCATTTGGAAAGGTTTCTGAACCAATTTGGACATCATGGAAAAAATGAGGGTTAAAACATCCAAGTCAGTTGAAACCCAAATAGTCAATTTTTTCCTTTTCACTAAGAAGCCATAACATAATCTGTGATGACATCTAAAGTTCAAAACCATAATAGGAACTACTTACTCAAGGAACTATCATAGCGACAACTGTTAGCGGCAGAAGCAGAACCTGAAAGTATAAATAAACATTTAGCACAAAGCATAAAAATATGTTATTGTGCATGAAAAGAAAGGGCAGTATCGAGGAGATGTCTCATGAACTTATGCATTATGGTTTGACAAGCATATAGATGTAACCATAGTGAACTAGTGATATATAGACTGGCATTATCATACCCAGAGTACGATATAAAAATTCAAGATTACAATGATCATTAGGATCTTGAAAGTACCATCAATTGTTTCAGGGTTTTGCAGCAGAACACCTTTGTGTTTTGAAGCTTTTGGTTTTTTTTGACGCTTATCATCAGCACCTGAAATGGGTGGAAGCATCTGGCTGCTAACTCCTGCATTATTCCTTTGTTGAACTGATCCAATATATTCTACTTCACAATCTTCTGCTCCATTTAATTGCTTTCTCTTGGTAAGTTGAAATAAAACAATGTACATAACACTAATCAGAACTTTAAAATAAAAACCGTGGAAACAATGGACATTACACTTATCAAAATGATTTTAAAACAAAAACTGTGGAAAATTTGAATCACATAATCTTACTTTGAGGAGATTCCAGAAGATACAAAAGAATGTACATGTGAAAAAGAGTTCATAAGTGCAGGGGGAAAACGCAAAGTTCTAAGTGGGTGTAATACCTCTAACCCAACCTTAAATGTTTTCATATAACAAAATTTCTTTTTAATGTAAAAAATGATTTTTATGATTTATTATGAATTTTTCCAGATTTTTATCATATATTGTGTATTATTTCGTATTCCAACTCATTTATTCCCTTGACTCATTTCATTTATTTCTCCTCACACCGAACGTCGGGAAAACTAAAACAGAATGATTATCTATAAAAATATATGCTCGGCTCACTTTCTCTCCCCTTCTCTTTTTATTCTTTGTAAACTCAAACCCACACTTACAAAACCCAAATACAACCCACCATTATGATACGATCATCACATATAGGAGGAGGCGCGTGAGATCAACTACATGGGCGAATTCATAATTTCTAACTTTGGGGGGTGTTTTATGCAAATCTGAAAAATAGGTGACTTTTATGCAAAACTGCAATTTGTGTGTTATTTGGCTCGGGCCAGCCCTAATTGATTCTTCCACAATGGACTCTGATAAGTGAGATTTCGAATAAGTGTTAACAGAATCTTCATGCTTGATTATTGTGAAGAACAAAACCCTTAAGGTGAGATTATCCCTCATTTCATTAGAGAGCGCGGCTCCCTCTCGAATTGGCGGCTTAAAAGAGCGAGATCCTCTCGAAAGGTCTCAACCTTTATCTTTGTATCATTTATTTCCAGTTTATTTCTAATAAAAATCCCTCTTTTATCCCATATCTTCTCTCTAAACCCTAACAATCTCACATTCCCCCTAAAAATCACACCTTTCCAATAAAAATCCCATTTTCATCATCAAAACTTTAGTGGATCGTTGGGCTCCGCGGGTACCCTGGCAGCTCGCCAGGCCAATCTGGGGGCCTCGGCGACCCACCAGAGGCATTCTAGACCCCTGGCGGCCTCGTCAGGGCCCCCGATAGCAAGATCTGGGCCGTCGGCCCTACCTTGAGCCACCGGCGACCCTTCAGGGAGGACTGGGACAGTGAGAGGGTCTCGGTGAGAGGTTTGATGGTCCTCAGAATGACTTGTGTGCTGATTTCTACGAAGGAGTGCCTCTAAGGCGTGAGGCAGAGCTTGAGTACTATGACAGGCACCACGAGGATGTCAGTTGGTACTACAAGGATGGAGGAGGAGCTGATTGTGGAGGAGCATGAAACGGAAGAGGAGACCGCGTTGGATGCCAATGATATGATGTACCTACCCATCTTCCATATCGGCGACAGAAGTACTCGTAGGGGAGAGGAGCTCGTGGTGGGATTTCTACGACAAACCGGGTCAGAAATCTAAAGATGCATGTCTTCGAGGGAGAGGACTCAGACTAATGAATATACAGGGTGGAGAGATATTTCGAGGTATGGATGGTCCAGCAGGAGGATTGGCTAAGTGCAGTAGCGATCTATTTGGAAGAAGAGTCGTTGTTATGGTATCGCTGGGCCCAGCAGGACCGACCCTTCGGCACTTGGGAGGAATTCACGATGCTACTGCTGGAGCGGTTCGACGAGGTGCAGGTAATGAATGCATTTGAGAGGTTGTATGCTCTGGGGCAGGATGGGACCGTGAGGGATTTTATCAAGAAGTTTGAGATGCTGCTTAGTCGGATCAGTGTGGGGTCAGGAGAGTCACTGAGGAGTGCTTCATGAAGGGGTTGAAGCCGACCATCAAATCATAGCAGAGGACCAATAAGTCGTCGAGTCTGCGAGAGTGTATGAGTTTGACAAGGATAATGAAGGACAGGCTGGACCAGGAGAGGAAGACCCGCGGGGCTTGGGGAGATCCTCTTTTTGGGGACAGACACCTGTAGGGGGCCGAAGACAACCACGGGAGGAACAGCATCAAATGTTGGGTTAGGGGCCAGCAAGGAGAAAGGGGCTAAGGCACGACCAGATGGGCAGGTATGACGGATGACCGCGGCTAAAATACGAGAGAAACGTGCCAAGGGGTTGTTTTTCAAGTGCGACGATAAGTTCTCTCCTGGGCACCGGTGTGGCGACCACAGACTGCAGATATTTGATAGTGAATGATGAGGTGGACAGAGAAGACGTGGTAGAGCTGGAGGGTGACGAGGAGGATGATCAGGAACTCTTGCATTTGGACATGGCGAAGGTTTCCCTCAACTCGGTGGTGAGATTCACTCCGAACCACACCATGAAGCTGGTGGGACGTATTGCAGAGTTGGAGGTGACGGTGTTGTTGACAGTGGGGCTACCCACAATTTCGTGTCCCGACAGCTAGTGGAGAGGCTGAGATTATAGCTCAGTGACACAGGCAAATTTGGAGTGATGTTGGGGGGCATGACCGGTGGCGCAGAGCAGCGATGTTTGTATAGGCCTACTCCTTACGATCCAAGGGATTTAGATCATCGTCAACTTCCTTCCTCTGGAATTGTGTAGCACAGATGTCATCCTGGGAATGAAGTGGTTGCAGACCCTCGGTGACAGTAAGACCAATCAAAAGCTTCTCAGGCTGGAGTATCAGGAGAGGGGACGGACGATAATGTTGCAGTAGGACTCCAGACTATGTCGTTCCTAGTTTCTTATAAAACCATGCCTAGAGTTCTTCAGCCGACAAGAGGGGATTCTTGGTGGGAATATCGGAGTTTATCATTAGAGGACGGCCAACGTCGGGAGCAGGAGTTGGCACCGTGGATGGAGGAGCTGCTTAGCCAGTATGTGGGGATTTTCAGACCCCGCATGGTCTTCCACCACCACGAGACCATGAGCACGTGATTGTCTTGAGAGGGGGTGTCCTCTATCAGTGCGCAGCCATACCATTACCCTAGGTGCAGAAAGATGAGATTGAAAGGATGGTGAGGGAGATGTTGCAAGCATGGGTGATCCAGCCGAGCGTGATCCCATTTTCTAGTTAGGTCCTGTTCGTGAAGAAGAAGAATGGCAGATACGCTTCTGTGTAGACTACCAGGCCTTGAATAAAGAGACTATGCCAGATAAATTCTCGATCTCGTTGTTTGATGAGTTGTTTGATGAGCTGCATGGGTCCACAAAATTTTCGAAGAAAGATCTAAAGTCTGGGTACCACCAGATTCGAATGAGGACACCGGATGTTCCCAAGACGGCATTCAGGACGCATGAGGAACACTACGAGTTTCTGGTCATGCCATTTGGGCTGACGAATGCCCCAGCTACATTCCAGACCTTGATGAACAAGGTCTTCTATCCATACTTGCTAAAGTTTGTGCTGGTATTTTTTGATGATATACTTATTTACGGCTGTACTTTGGAGGAGCTTGTAGAGCAATTACAGGTGGTGTTAAAGGGGTTATAGGAGCATCAGTTGTACGCCTACAGGAAGAAGTGTCTCTTCGGACAGTCTCGGATAGAGTATTTGGACCACATAGTATCAGCAGAGGGGGGTGGCAGCAGATGGGTCGAAGATTGCTGCCATGTTGAACCGGCCCCGTCCCCACGACATTGTGAGGCCTGCTGGGATTCTTAGGCTTGACGGGGTACTATCAGAAGTTTGTCCAGTGGTACAGTACGATTGCTTGGCCATTGACAGCACAGCTGAAGAACAACTTTCATTGGGAGAGGATGTGACCAAGGCGTGTGAGGCCCTGAAGCAAGCGATAACGACCGTGCCCATACTAGCATTGCCGAATTTTAGCAGGCCGTTGGTGGTAGAGACGGACGCGTCAGGATATGGGTTGGGGGCGGTTCTTATGCAGGATCAGCGGCCAGTGGCATATTTTAGCCAAATGCTGTCATCTCAAGCACACGCGCTGAAGTCAGTATATAAGAGGGAGATGATGGGGATAGTACTATCTATACAGAAGTGGAGGCCTTATCTGCTTGGGAGAAAGTTTATAGTGCGAACCGATCAACGGAGTTTAAAGTATCTCTTGGAGCAGCACATGGTTACAGAGGAACATCAGAAGTGACTCTCCAAGTTGGTGCATTACATTTTTGAGATTCAGTATAGTCCAGGCTTGGAGAACAAGGCAACGGATGCCTTGTCTCGCAAGGAGGTAGCTAGGGTGGCGGCGATTTCTGTGCCAGTATTATTGGACTGGGAGCCTTTGGCGTGAGAGATAGAGGCTGATGAGGGTCTGGCCTTGATACGGGAGGCTATACAGCAAGGATAAACAGACTACCCTGGATACATCCTGAATGGGCAAAGCTTGTTATACCAGGGGCAGTTGGTTCAACCGCGGACGTCTTTCCATACATACCGACGATATTTCAGGAGTTCCCTGGCAGCCCTATGGGCAAACACTCAGGAGCACAGCAGACTTATAGGATGATGGCCAAAGAGTTGTACTGGCCTGGGATGAAGAGGTATGTAGCTAGAATGGTAGCGGAGTATGATGTCTGTCAGCATCATAAATATTTGACGATGGCTCCTGCAGGACTACTCCAGCCACTAGCCTTTTCAGAGAGGGTCTGGGAGGACATCAACAAGGACTTTATTGAGGGGCTACCAAGGTCAGAGGGCTTCACTGTCATACTTGTCGTGGTGGACCGTCTCAGCAAGTACGCACATTTCATCCCCCTATGGAATCCATACACAGCATTGACGGTAGCCACGGCTTTTATGGAGGTAGTTCGTCAGCACGAGTTCACTGCCTTTGTTGTATCAGACCGCGACAAAGTCTTCTTAAGCAACTTCTGGAGGGAATTATTCAATGTGCAGGGGACCATTTTGAAGAGGAGCACGACCTACCACTCGCAGTCAGATGGCCAGATGGAGATGGTGAATAAGAGTATAGAGACATATTTGCTATGTTTTGTTTCAGAGTCGTCGAAGCAGTGGACGAAGTGGTTGGCGTGGGCGGAAAACTGGTACAATACATCCTACCACTTGGCGGCGCAGAGCACCCCTTTTTGCATCCTTTACGAGCGAGACACTCCCCCATTTGATACACTACAGCTGTGATACAACACGTGTCTCAAGAAGAGGAGCACTTGGAGGAGAGAGACAAGATGTTGAAGGAGCTGAAGTAACACTTGTTGAGAGCACATCAAATTATGAAGGCCAGAGTAGACGTGCACAGGAGAGATGTGCATTTCAAGGTGGGTGACAGTGTGTATCTGAAGCTGCGGCCATATAGACAGACGACAGTGACGCGTAGGAGCAATGAAAAGCTGGCGGCTAGTTATTATGATCCTTTTGAGGTGGTGGCCACGATTGGGAAGGTGACATATCACCTACAGCTACCTACTACGTCCACTATCCGCCCGGTGTTCCACGTGTCCCAGCTACGACGCGCAACTGGACACCACACTTTGTCACCTACACTTCCACCCACCCTGACCGAGGACATGAAGGTATTGTTGAAGCCACATGAGGTCAGAGGTGTTCGTCAGAGTGCATCAGGAGTCCAGGAGATGCTTATCAGGTGACGGTGTCTGCCAGATTATGATGCTACATGGGAGACGCGTGAGTTGATCAAACAATAATTCCCAAACTTCAACCTTAAGGACAAGGTGGCTCTTTTGTGAGAAGTAATGATACGATCATCACGTATAGGAGAATGCATGTGAGATCAACTTCATGGGCGAATTCGTAATTTCTGACTTTGGGAGGAGTTTTATGCAAATCTGAAAATTAGGGGGCTTTTATGCAAAACTGCAAATTGTGTGTTATTAGGCTAGGGCCAAGGTGCCACCCTTTGGATATTTAAACTTTCATCTCAAATAGAAAGTTAGGAGATCATCGCATCTCGAATCGGAGCTTTATCTTGTGATTTCCAGATCTGCAAATGTCATTTTTTATTATTATTATTGCTTATAGAATTGATATGCAATAACTCTACATTTTGAGATAATTCATACAACATGAAAATACTCAAAATCTTGCATCAGGGCTAAAGCGTTCCGAAAAGCAAAAAAGCAAAATCGAAGGCGTAACAGGGTTTTCGTAGGCATTTTACAACAATGAAAACGGTTACAGCAAATTGGTCTCTTGCAAAGTCCAAGTGGTATAACAATAATATGGATTGAAACTGAATCTAACCCAAATTTAAGTTTATGGTAGAGGCCTAACTTTTATTATGTATCATTCAATTTGTACTTAATTTTTCAATGTGAGACTATTTTGAACACACATGGTTTTCATAAATGGCAAATATGCCCCTTTATGTGTCATGTATTTATAGGAATTTCATGGGTCAACAATCCCTCACACAGGGCATCAAGTGGCATCAAGCTTCAAATCCCCATTACCTACAAGTATAAAGTCCACAATTGTCAGGTCTCACATCATATTCCAACTCCACACTGGGTCATGACCTCTACTTTGCTAGCAATTTGTTGGCAGAATGTATCCCCTTTGTGAGTACAGCTAGTGAAGAAATAACAATGGTTGAGACCCAATATAGTCCAAGAGCATAAGCTGAGTAGCAGAGACCAAGCATTCTATTTATTTCATTAACCTAAAAGTAATTTTCCAAATGTAAGCATATTCTAATTATACTAGACCATAACAAAAAGGAACTTCTTTCAAGGGGACAGCATGAAGAGTTTCTATCAGAAATAATCGCTCGCGAATAGTACGTGAAAGTGAGGAAATGGCGAAAGAAGATGGATGGAAAAACCTATCTATGGTTTCATAACGACACTGAAAACGGCAAAAATGAACTTTAAATTAACAATAAACACCTATTTGGTAACAACCGTTGGCCAGCGTTATAATCTAACAGTTGTTTACACTTGCCAAACAACACAAAACTAGAAGTGTATTTAAGTAATCATGAAGTGTTGTGTAGAACCACCAAAACCCCCTCTGAAGACCACCAATGTGGAGAGACAACAATTCCTCCAAATGGGTGTATTTAGCCTCTATCCTCTCTTACTTTTACAAGCCTATTCAAAATTTATTGCTATTGCACCTTCACCCATGTTGCCATACAACTAACACTTAAACTTACATCTTCATAAACTTTAAAGTTCTCTAGGGGAAAAAAGTCTTACACCTAAACCTCGTGTTAGGATCTAACAAAGATGGAATTTTTATTAGAAAACAATAGCAAAATAGAAAGATAAATTAGCACAAAAGAGATGTGCTCTCCTCCCAAAACGCCTAGAGGACGTCCGCACTCGTCTACCTAAGGAATCACCAAATAACAATCATCAAAATAGCATAGGTAAACAAGAGAAGGCTACCCCCTATTTATAATAGAAACTAGGGCAATCCTAGTCCAAAGGGTACTTGGCCGGCCAATCCTACTCCAAGGATGACTCAGCCTAGGAAGGGGAATGCGAGTATGACTCGGCTTTGGAGGGGGAATGCGGCATGGGCCTCCCCTTGCACAGGGCCCTGCGGGTGTAAACCCGCAAGGGCGGCTGATGGGCCAGAGGCCCATCAATACTCCCCCCCCCCCCAAAGAGCCACCTTGTCCTCAAGGTGGAAGTCTGGAAAACGTGCCACCATATCATCCATGTCCTCCCACGTGCTATCGTGCTCTGGTAAGCCTCTACACTGTAATAGCACCTGCCGACTGCCAGTGTCGCTCTGTCGAACCCCTTTCAGCGACTCGGGCTCCATCCTCACCTCCATATCAGCAGTAAGGGTCTCTGGTAATGTAAGGGAAGAAGTGTGGTTGCCAATGGCCTGGCGCAACTGTGAGACATGGAAGACTGGGTGAATGGTAGATCCTGGGGGTAAACGCAACCTGTAAGCCACCGGTCCTATCCTCGCCTCGACCTCAAAAGGCCCAAAATACCGCGGTGCCAACTTTTCATTCTTCCTATGAGCTACCGACCTCTGCCTGTAGGGCCTCAGCTTCAGATATACCACATCACCAACCTCAAAGTGTACGTCTCGACGGTGGAGGTCTGCCCGTGCCTTCATCACCTGCTGAGCCCGTGCCAAATGGAGCTTCAGCTCCTCTAGAATCCGGTCCCGCTCTGCCAGGTACTGCTCCACATCAGACACCGGAGTCGTCTCATGACCGTAATGAAGTAAGTGCGGAGGGTCTCTTCCATATAAAATCCGGAAGGGTGTAGTTTGCGCCGCCGTGTGGTATGAAGTGATGTACCAGTATTCCGCCCACGGTAGCCAACGTGCCCACTCCTTCGGATTCTCTGAGATGAAGCAGCGCAGGTAAGTCTCCACACTCCTATTTACCACCTCCGTCTGACCGTCAGTCTGGGGATGATAAGCTGTGCTCCGCTTCAAGGCCGTCCCCTGCAATCTGAAAAGCTCCTGCCAGAATTTGCTCTGAAATACCTTGTCTCTATCCGAGACTATGGACTTTGGCGGGCCATGCAAACGAATGACCTCTCTCACAAAAATCTCTGCCACTGAAACGGCGCTGTAAGGATGCTTAAGCGGGATAAAATGTGCATATTTGCTGAGGCGGTCTACCACAACAAAAATGACGCTGTAACCACCCGACTTTGGCAATCCATCGATGAAGTCCATAGAGAGGTCCTCCCAAACTCTGTCTGGTAAAGATAGCGGCTGTAGTAGTCCTCCTGGGGACATGGCCTGATATTTGTGACGCTGGCACACGTCACACTCTGCCACCATCCTGGCGACATCCTTCTTCTGCCCCTTCCAGTAGACCTCCCGTGATAGCCGCTGGTAGGTCTTGAGGACTCCAGAATGTCCTCCTATAGCACTGCCGTGGAACTCCCTGAAGATGGTCGGTATAAAAGTAGAAGTCCTCGGTATCACCAGCCGCCCCCAGTAAAGTAGCCGCCCATCCTGCAAAGAATATCCCGGGTACTCAGTCGTCCCCTGTAAAAGGGCCTCTCGTATAGCCGCCAACTCCGGGTCCTGCTCTACCTCCTGCTGCAGTGGGCCCCAATCCTCGAGGATCGACACCGTAAGTACCGCTAACTCTGCCTCCTCCTCCCGCCGAGATAACGCATCAGCTGCCTTGTTCTCCAATCCCGGGCGGTACTCGATCTCGAACCTGTAACCCATCAGCTTTCGCAGCCACTTCTGATGTTCCTCCGCTACCATCCGCTGCTCTAACAGGTACTTTAAGCTCCGCCGATCCATGCGCACTATGAAACTCCGTCCCAATAAATATGGTCTCCACTTCTGTATGGACAACACTATCGCCATCAGCTCCCTCTCGTAGACCAATCGCAATCGGGCCCTCGTGGTCAACACCTGGTTGTAGTAAGCTATGGGACACTGCTCCTGCATCAATACTGCTCCCAGCCCATGTCCTGATGCGTCCGCCTCTACTACGAATGGTCTGGTGAAGTCGGGCAACGCCAATACTGGCACAGTGGTCATTGCCCTTTTCAGGGCCTCAAAAGCTGTCGTCGCCTCCTCCCCCAGTGGAACTGATCCTTCTTCAATAACTCTGTCAATGGCCAGGCAATCGTCCCATATCCCTCTACGAATCTGCGGTAGTAACCTGTAAGGCCCAAGAAGCCCCGTAGCCCTCTGAGAGTAGTAGGGTGAGGCCAATCCAGCATGGCTGCTATCTTCGCTCTATCAGCGGCTACCCCTCCTGCTGATACCACGTGCCCCAGATACTCCACCTGCGGCTGCCCGAATAGACACTTCTTCATGTTCAAATATAGCTGGTGGTACTGCAACTCCTGAAAAACCACCTGCAGGTGGTCCAAATGCTCCTCCAGAGTACGACTGTACACCAAAATATCGTCGAAAAAGACTAGTACAAATCGCCTGAGAAAGGGACGGAATACCTTGTTCATGAGAGCCTGAAAGGTGGCCGGGGCGTTGGTCAACCCAAAGGGCATGACCAGGAACTCGTAGTGGCCCTCATGCGTCCTGAACGCCGTCTTGGGCACATCCTCCCGTCGCATCCGTATCTGGTGATAGCCTGACTTAAGATCTAGCTTGCTGAACCAGGCTGCTCCGTGCAGCTCGTCCAAGAGCTCATCAATCACAGGTATAGGGAATTTATCAGGGACCGTCTCCTTGTTCAGCGCCCTGTAGTCCACGCAGAACCACCAGCTACCATCCTTCTTCTTCACTAATAACACTGGGCTGGAGAACGGACTCACGCTCGGCTGGATCACCCCTGCCTGCACCATCTCTGAAACCATCATCTCTATCTCGTCCTTCTGATGCTGAGGGTAGCGGTAGGGCCGCACGCTAATGGGGGAAACACCCTCTCGTAGAACAATGGCGTGCTCGTGGTCCCGTGGTGGTGGAAGACCCCGAGGCTCCTGGAAGATCTCCCCAAACTGGTCCATCAGCTGCTGATCCTCTCCTGGAATGGGCTGCTCTGTACTGGCCTCTGCGCCTCCCTCACCTGTCAAAGAGTGCAGCTCTACTAGGTATCCTCCTCCCTCTGTCTGGATGGTCCTAAACATGGTCTTCAGAGAGACCAAAACTCTGCAGAGGCTATGGTCTCCCTGGAGTATCACTGCTCTCCCCTCCTCCTGAAACTCCATCCGTAGCAGCTTCCAATTTATGGTCATCTCTCCTAATGTCTGTAGCCAGGTCATGCCCAAGATGACGTCGGTGCTCCCGAGGTCGAGAGGTAAAAAATCTGCAATAATCTGTATTCCCTGCATTGTCAGCACCAGTCCCCTGCAAACTCCTCAGCTGCTCTCCTTCTTCCATGTCCCCACCATCACGCTGAAGCTGCCGCAGTCTGTCAGCTGAAGCCCCTGCTGTGCCACCACCCTCCGGGAAATGAAATTGTGGGTAGCCCCACTGTCAATAAGCACAGTCACCTCCTGGTCACCGATCTCCCCCCTCAGCTTCATGGTATGGTTCGGTGTGAACCCTACCACGGAGTTGAGGGACACCTCCGCCACGTCCAGCTGCTGGCCCTCCAGCTCCTCCTCTGCCTCAGCGGCCTCCTCCTCGACATCAGCATCGTCGTCCTCGTCCTCCAACAGAATCACCTGGAGCTTGCGCCCCGCGCACCGATGGCCTGGCGAAAACCGCTCATCGCACCGGAAACACAAGCCTTTCTGCCTTTTTTCCCTCATCTCCGCGTCCGTCATGCGTCTGAACTGCCCTCCAATCACTGGCGCACTGCTCTTCTCTCCAGTCTTCTCCTGGCTCGTCTGGAACACCCCCACGGGGGTACCTGCTCCTCCAGCCCCAGATGGGGCGCCCCTCGAAGTCTGACTGTTGTAGCTGCTCCGGACCCGCCTATCCTCGGTCTGTGCATCCTCCACCATCTGGGCCATCTCTATGACCTCTGAAAGCCCCCTGGGCTTGTAGGGTCTCACCGCTGCTCGCAGACTGGGGCGCAACCCCTTCAGAAAGGTGCCCTCCAGTGACTCATCCGACACGCCATGAACACGCCCTGCCAGTGTCTCAAATCTCTCAATGTAGTCCCGCACTGGCCCCTCCTGCCTGAGGGCGTACAGCTGCTCGTGTAAGTTCCCCAGACGGGGGTCTCTGAATTTCTCCAGCACCAGGTCCTTTAGCTCCTCCCAGCTCCTAATCTGATGCCGCCTCTCTTTCCACTGGAACCATCCCAAGGCACGCCCCTCCATGCAGATCGCCGCCGCCTCCAGTTTCTGGGCCTCGGTCATGTGATGTGCCGTGAAGTATCTCTCTGCGGTAAACAACCAGGCGTGTGGATCCTCCCCTGAAAATAGCGGCATCTTCAGCTTCCGGACTCTGCAGTCTCCTCCAAAACGTCCCTGCTCGGGTCTCCCTTCCTCTCTGTGTGGCGGCCGGTAATGCTGTCTCCTCTTGTCCAGGGTCTCGAAGCGCCTATGTGGTCCTCCTCCGCGCCCCCCTAGTCTCCATGGTAACCTCCTCGCCGGCCTCAAAATCGTCACATCCTGCGTCATCGCCGAACTCCGCCTCGTAGCCATCCCTGCCGTCAGAATAATAGTCTATCCCGCGTCCGTCACCGTAGAAAGGATCATCAGCTGCTGATCGACGCTCCGGAGGGTCACAAAATCCTCCCGAAAACCGTCCGTAACCCTCCTCGCTCGCTGTCCGTCGTCCGGGGGGCTCAAAAACTCCGTCGGGTGGCTGTCCGCGCGCTCCCCCTCCTTCGGGCTGCTGCCAGGGGGTCCCTGCCCCTGGCCGGCCCTGCCGTGCTGCTCCCCTCCCCCTGGCGGCTGCCAGGGGGGCTCCGGCCCCCTGTAGTGTTCTGTCGGGCCCCTCCGGGGCTGCCGGAGGGGCGGCAGGCCCTGCCGGGCCTCTGGCAGGGCCGGCGGGCCCTGCCGGAGGTCTGGCAGGGTCGCCGGACCCTGCCGAGCCCCGGCAGGGCCTGGCCCCCCCTGTCGGGGCCCGGCGCAGGCGGGGGAAGGCCCCCGCCTCTCTCCTGTGCTGCCCGCGGCTCCCGATGGCTAAGGAGGTTCGGTCGGATCTCCCCTTGGCCGTGGCGCTCCCAATTTGGGCGGCTAGGGCCGCCGCCCCCTCTTTGGCTCTCCACCGCCTTCCGCCGTACCTCCTCGCGGTAGTCCACCCTCCACGGCTCGCCGTCGTCTTCATCATCCAATTCCTCCACGTAGTAGGGTTGATTTTGGGGAAGAATCTCCTCTTTCTCCTTCTCCTTCTTCAAAGGTGCCGCCTTTGGTGTCGGATTAGGGTTTCCTTCGCTTTTGGAGTTCGTCGCCAATTGATTTAGGGCTCCCATCAATTGCGCGAATTGATCGTCGTGCTTTGCTTGATTTGACGCCAATTGGGAGATGGATGTAGTTAGTTTCGCCATGGATTCGTCGTTTCCCGCCAAGGACTTTTTGATTGCCTCAATTTCACCCGTGAATTTCGCCTCCAACGCCTCAAATTTGTCTTGCGATCTTGTTGAAGCCGCCATGGATCGTCACGCGCTCTGATACCAAATTGTTAGGATCTAACAAAGAGTGAATTTTTATTAGAAAACAATAGCAAAATAGAAAGATAAATGAGCACAAAAGAGGTGTGCTCTCCTCCCAAGACGCCTAGAGGACGTCCGCACTCGTCTACCTAAGGAATCACCAAATAACAATCATCAAAATAGCATAGGTAAACAAGAGAAGGCTACCCCCTATTTATAATAGAAACTAGGGCAATCCTAGTCCAAAGGGGACTTGGCCGGCCAATCCTACTCCAAGGAGGACTCGGCCTAGGAAGGGGAATGCGAGTAGGACTCGGCTTTGGAGGGGGAATGCGGCATGGGCCTCTCCTTGCGCAGGGCCCTGCGGGTGTAAACCCGCAGGGGCGGCTGATGGGCCAGAGGCCCATCACCTCGCTTGCCAAGCTGGGCCGAATTATTATTAGTCTACCGCAGAAATAGTTAATGGCACATTTGTAACGGACACACATACTAAGAGGTGGGTTGGTTTGGACTCCCCTATACTTATTATCTTGAATTTTAGTGGCAAACTACTGAAGATCAAAAGGCTGCCTAGACAAGTCAAAGTTCATCAGTACACAACCTAAAGATTAAATGCATTCAAAATACATGGTATACAATAGTTGATTTGTCCACTGCTGCTCACATGGTCAATATCAGTTAACAGTATCCTAGTAATTTATTGATAATTTTCGTGCTGAGCTTTCATGCCTCTCTCTCTCTCTCTCTCTCTCTCTCTCTCTCTCTCTCTCTCTCTCTCTCTCTCTCTCTCTCTCATACATTTGTATGCTGAAGAGACAGTTCGCATAGCCAGGAACAAAAGTTAGCAAACCAATATTTTCAGTGGGTTAGAGATATTCATGTGACTTGATGTGTCATGTGTAACCATTTTCATCTTTCCCGCTCCTTCAGGCACTATAGAATTTATCATTCCCCAATAATTAATGAAAGGTATTTGTCAAGTGTGAATTACTGAATGTATCTGACTAGTTCTTGTGCTTGTTTCAATACTGGAAAGGTTCTAGATCAGTCACACTTTTTGATTAGCTCTTGTGAACACGGAAGAGAACTGCAGGGGTTTATCTTGCAAGGTCTTTCACATTGATAATTGCATTATAGCAAGATAGATGAACCAAATAACCAAGAAGAGTTTGCTTCTTCAAATCGTTTATTTCCTTTTTATAGGAATCCATATCTAAGTTAATTTGACAAGTGAGCCGTTTCCAGAAACCAGAGTTTGGTTCTATATCAATTAACATAGAGTATCTGAGGTCCATGTGTTGTGTATCAATGCTGACATACCAAATGGTACAGACAGCCCATGGTTATATAGATTTTCAACGAGAAAAATCCATGATGATTTCCCTTAGAGGTTTCATCCCTAACAGCCACAATGGCACGCTTGGTCAGGTTGGGGTCCATCCTTCTCCATTACGTCCATGTAAAGATTCCTGAATGACAGAAAACGGTGTGGTTATGCCAGACCAACGTACCATTGAAAGTGAGGGTTTCTTTTGTTAGCCATTAAAAATACCATACACACATGGGATAACCTTAAGAAGAGAGAATGGCATGGTCGTAGTGTTTGTGTTCTGTGCCTATCTCATGTTGAAACCATGGAATGTATTATGTTGCACTGTGGTTTTGCAAGGCGATTATGGCATCATATTCACTCATTTTAGAATATGAAATCCTTGGTAGAGACCAAGGATTTGTGGAATAAGGGTATAACCAAGGAATAAGGTGTTGCACAATACCGTTTAGTATCGGACATTTCGTCTCGGTTTTGAGGCATAAGGTTTCGCATGTTACCTAAGGGTACAACCAAGGAATAAGGTGTTGCACGATACCCTTCAATATCGGACGTTTCGTCCCGTTTTCGAGGCATAAGGTTTCACACGATACACTTCGATATCGAACATTTCATCTCGGTTTTGAGGCATAAGGTTTCGCATGATACCCTTCGATATCAGTCATTTCGTTTCGAAACACCAAGACGAAACAACGGCAATTTCTCAGTTTCGGACAAGACGGATTAGGTTTCGCACAATACCTTTAGGTATCGAGCGTTTCCTCTCAGTTTCGAAGCAGACCGAGAGCATTTCCTCTCGGTTTCAAAGCAGACCGAGACGAAACAACGTCAGCTTCTCGGTTTCGGTCAGAACGGTGCTGTTGCAACCAGTTTCCGCTGAAACCGATCATAACTGGCTGAACCGGCACCGTTCTGGCCGAAACGATGAGGGAGAAAGAGGGGAAAAGCAAAAAAATATTTAAATTAGAAAAAATGTGAAACAACAAAATTTTTATATAAACTCTTTTCCTATAGTTTTAGAAAAGAAAAAATTAATTTTTCGTAACTTTTCAAAGTTGAGCGCTGGATGATCTGGATTTACGCGCTCTGCACCCGAATCTCCTTCAAAGCCATCGATCACCCAAGATCTTTGCCATTATTTTTTTTCTCTGACAAAACCAGACAAAACCAACAGAACGTTCTTGAATCTCTTGAAATTTTCAGTCTGGGATGTCGAGACAATGGCGAGGGCTCAACAATGGCAAAAGCTCTTGAAATTTTAAGCTCAGTAGACCTCTTGAAATTTTCGAAGGAGAAATAGAAGCCCTCGTTTTTAATAGGGGATGCTGGTGAAAATACATATTTTGCTCAAATAAGTAGACTTATTTACAAGTTAGCCATCAAGTTTTACATGTTTAATAAAGGTAATGGTAAACTTGTAAATAAGTGTGATATGTTAGACAATTTAAAAGAGGTCTATCGGGCACAGAACATAGGTTGCCTAATCTATTATACTTATTTACAATTTTGCCATCAACTTTTAAACATGTAATAAAGGGAATGGCAAACAAATTAATAAATGAAATGAGTTGAGCAAACTCTGTAAGGTGACTAGCTGCGCTCTATGCGAGATGTTATACGCACAACAATATGCTTGTTACACACCAAACTGCATGTATATATGTTGAGCAAACTCTTATACTTTTTCTCATATTAAATGATATTATTTTTAACTCATATTAACTGATGGCCATATTAACTAGGAAGCTCAGGATGCTAATCATAATTATTTTTAACTCATATGAACTGATATTACATGTTACCGCAAAACAGAAATCCAAACCCACCGAAACGAATGAAACTTGACCGAAACCTAAAATTCTCGAAAGACCAAAACCGAAACCGGAACCAAGACCTCTTACCTTGGGTATAACTGTTAATTATCTCATCTTGATAAACTATTCTAGTACTAGTTGTTGGCAGCCGCCGACTTGTTTATTTGAAAGGAAAGAAACAACTGTACTTTTAGTGGATCTTGCCACACTAGTTATTTGCCAAATCCATGATATGGACAAGTATGCGTTGGATACAGCCAAGGTTTCTAGGCCCAACATAGCCCACCTAAGAGAGACATTGAGGAGTCAACCATTTAGTCGACTACACCTTAGTGGATTCCAAGTGGTTTTGCTTATTCAGATGGGGATATCACTCCTTCCTTCAGGATTCGTATATATTCTCCTTGTTCTGCATTTTTCGCAGTTAGGTGACATCGCTACTTGTATGTTGTGAGGATGTGGTTGTTCTAGTGTCCGGTGCTGCATCACCACTAAAGGTTCTTTAGTTCTGTATTTTGGTTGCATTGGGTTACCCATGATCTTTTGTGCCTTGATCAGCATAGGGTTGCCAAGGTTGTTCCATGTATGGTTCTCATGGTTGTAGTTTTCATTAAATCCTTTTTAATGAAGTGTGTGGGAATAGCATGCATGTAACTCTTATTAGAGTCTATGGGGATGTGACATCGAGCCCTTTAAGTGTCACTGCCACCAATAAAATCCCATTTTCACTCACTGAGAGGTCATTAGTCACGAAACCAATCATGGCATTGTGTTTTGTGCAATTCTTGCTTGTCAACAAAGCACACCAATTTGGGACCAAAAAATTACATCTGACAGTTAAAAAACTCCATAAAATAGACTTAGTGTTCACTTAGCAGATACAACGAACTATCTAAGATATGATCTCTTCCACGCGAATACACCTAATTTTTCATTGACCAAGGTCTTGATTCATTGATAACAGCTGTCCTAGTGATAGCTCAGTAACTAAATCATATAAAATTTATAGAACTAGAAACTCAATCACCAGACAAAACAGGAAAAAAACGAAAGGATCGGACATCCAGATCCTCGTCAAATCCAAAAGAAACAAACGAAATTCAGAGAAGAGATTCACCGAGATCCTGTCGTTGCCCAGCGCAGCAGCGAAACTAGCACTCAAATGCCCAAACGCGAGGGGCGATCGGAGCTGGAGATGGGACCGGGTGAGGTGCGAGTCCTGGATCTCAGGCATCGCTAGAGGGATCCCGATCGATCAGCGGGAAAAAATAAATAATAGATTTTTTTAGGGTTTTGATGAAGAAGCGGAGTGGGAAGAGAGAGGGAAATTAGAAGGGAGGTCTGCGTTTTAATTTGAGGGTTTTATTTGTAAATGTTAAAAATCGCGTGGGTTTTTAATTTTTTATTTTTGGAGGCAAACGCTGAGGATTTATTTCAGACGTCCCGAAAAAGCGGGAACGGGTGTGCGGGTGCGTTCGAATCCGCTCGCGCCCGCCCGCTTGAGTTGGAGTCACCCTTTTGATTTAGGCTTAGCTGTGTTTGGTTGCATGAAAAATGAAAGAAAGAAAAATGAAATGAAAAGGAAATAGAAAGAAAAGGAAAAAGAAACCGATTTCTTTTTTATGTTTGGTTAGTGATGAAAATTGTAAAGAAAATTAAAAGGAAAATGGTAACGAAAATGATTTCTCATGTTTGGTTGCTTATGAAAATGAAAAGGAAAACTAGAAAGAAAATATGATTTTATTTATAATTAATATTTTAAACGGTCTCATTTTTCTATTAAACTCAATCCAAAACCATTCTTCTGAAATAAAAAATGAGCAATGACAAAAAGATAATTTTTGTTGTCGCTAAAATTTTTGGCTCAGAAAAGGGAAGAAAATTTTTGGGAAAGAAAACGGTTTCCTTCCAATTTGGGAGAGAAAAGTAGAGAGAAAAATTCTATATGTTTTTTTCTTTCATTTTCCATCTCACTTTCTTTCCTTTTACTTTTCTATACAACCAAACAATGGAAATTAACTTTCCCATCACTTTTCTTTCCTTTCCTTTTCTTTTCCTTGCAACCAAACACAGCCTTAATCTAGTTGGCATGGAACTCAAATGCAAATGAATCCATGTCGTTCAATGACAGAGAAATGACCACTCTTAGGATATATATACAGGCAACGATGCCGTATCAGCCCAAGGCAAAGGAACTACTCTGACCAAAACTAGTGCTAATGTTGAATGGCTAATTGGTATGCTAAACTCTGATGCTAGAAACTTATTATCCTTCTAAAATCAAAGGACTAATTACTACTTCAAATTCAACATTGGCAACACCCTTGTTAGATATTGAGTCACACCGTATAGTATTGATATGAGCAAACATGGCATCTAATATATGAGTGCAAGTATGTAACGACCTGAAATTTCATCACTTCAATTTACCAATTTTTACGTACTTTAAAAATTAATTTTACTTTATAAATGTTCGTGAAGAGTTTTATAACAAAACTGATTCCAAAAATTCTTATAAAAATATTTTAGAGCACTAGACTTATCATATTATATTTCAGCAATTTCAGATTTCCTCAAATGCCCAAAACATTTCTGTTAAAATTCATCTCCCAAAATTACCGTTTTAATTCAACGAATTTATTTTCTATACAAACGTCTTCAAAACGTTTTCAAACTTGTACGGTAGCATCATATGATCATTTAGGGCTCCCCACATTAATTTCGTAATTTTCTGATATCATTTCAGTAGAGAACCCGCAAACCCGCTTTCTAAACGTTTTGGCCAAAAACTAGTATCCCCGTAGCCCAAACCCTGGAACGGTCTTCGTATTCGCCATCCTCGTGACGATACGATCCCGTGGGTATGTTTTCGTAATTTTTCGGACACGTTTACTAGTAGGGGCATTTTCGTAATTTCGCTTTTGTATTCTCACTAATGACTTTTGTTAATGGTGTATTACCCCCCTAATTACCATTAACCTAACCTAATTACCCCAGCTACCCACAACCGTATCTACCCTCATTCCCATCAAACCCCCTACCCGTTTGATGCAGCTACCCCCGCCCGTAACACACTATATATATCTCTCTCTCCCATTCCCTCCCTCAGTCTCTCTCTCTCTCTCTCTCTCTCTCTCTCTCTCTCTCTCTAGTACCCCAACCCAGGCGAACCACCCTCCCGCTCTCGACGTACTCCACCGCCCGCCGACCCACGCCTCCGTCTTCCGACTGCAACCCCCGCTCCGAGCGCCCCCACGTCGACACCGCCAAAGCAGAGCCCCGCCGCTGCTCATTGCCCCGGTGCCCGACGCCGTGCCCCGACGAAGGCCGCTACTTCGAACTCGCCGCCGTGCTCCGCCATGCTCCGACGTAAGCCTGAAGCCCTCCAGCGCCTCACCGCCGCCACCGTGTCCCCCGCCGTCGACTGAGCCCGCTCGTAGCCGCCGCCTGCAGCAGCTTCTCCCCCCTCCGATCTCCGATGAGCTCCGCCCCTCCCCAGCGCCCGTGCAGCCCGAGAGCTCGCCTCCGTCGCCGTATCGCCTTGCCTCACCGCCGCTGCCTCCCGCGACGCCGCCGCCGTCGTCCGCAGCTGAGCTTCACCGTCGACGCCGAGCTCCCACCGCCGTGTCGACATCTCCCTCCACCGCTCTCGGCGAAGCACACGACCCCCGAATGCCCGCACCGCCGCTGCTCCTCGCCGTCGCCCCCTCCGCCGTTCTCCGAGGCCGCCGCTCCGCCCACGCTCCGCCCCGTCGCCGACGTTCGAGCGAACGGCCAACCCCTATCACCGCTTGCACACGAAGAACGAAGGCGACGGTAATATACTCAATGGCAAACTTGTAAATATAACGTATATTCGTATTTTTCGTATTTTAATTAATTAATAAATGGGTTTTAAGGTTATAAATCCATAACTAATTATACAGGGGCCAGAAAAATGAGTGACTAGTCCCAGAAAATCAGAAACGTCGAAACGAATCCATTGGCGCTAGTTTCGTCGCGATCAGGCAAGTATATTTCTCACAGTGAATTTTTGAAGGCAAAACTTAAATAGGTTAAAATTCTTTTAAAATTCGTAGCTTGCAATTTTTACTTACACTGCTATACGATAAAAATATATGTTACAGTACTTGTAAATACGATCGTTTTGACATCTTGTTTGCAGAATTCTGATGTACGGTTTATCCGAAATAAATCCTTGATCGAGGGTATTATTAATAATTTCTTGTTTTATAATTCCTTTTAAAATTCATAACCTGTGATTTTTACGTACACCAATGTACGATAAAAATATATGTCGTAGTACTAGTGAATACGATCATTTTGACACCTTGTTTGAAGAATTCTGATGTACGGTTTGCTCTAAACAATTCCTTGAACATATGTTTTAAAAATCATTTCTTGATTTAAAATTGCTTTTTGGCTATTTAAAATTGTTTAAAAATTGTTTAAAAATCTTGAGAAATAACTACTAGTCTTAGAAAGTATTTTAAGCTAATTTAAACTCTTTTGCTTGGTTAAAATCATATCTTACTCGTTCTTTTATTTATTTAAGTGATCCTGATGTTTTCATTTAATCGAGTCGTGAAGTTGTGAACTTTCACGAGACTGTTGTACAGACTATTGGAATACCGAGATTGAATTGACTGAATGGAAGATGGAATTTCAATAATAAACAGATAGTACACGTCTTTTGACCGACACTTGACTTGACCTGGGTTTGGGGTAGTCTATGATCACAAGTGTTACAGAATGACTGGATGCGCCATACTAAATTACCTCCAACACATTACGGGGGTTAGAACCTTGACCGTTGCCATATCGGAACGGTGGGTAAGCCTCGGAGTTGCTCCCGTCGCAGGCTGCATGTTGGTTATCTCTAGTACTCTTGGACATGGACTTATCACTAGGATAGACTGGTTTTTGACTATTATTCTAACATCTTTTCTGCAGGTTGCTACAGTGTGTTTATTAAATGCTAAATTGTCACAGGTTGCTGAATGTATTGCAATTTGTTATTGAAATTGCTACAAGTTGCAAATGGTATTGCAAATGGCTATCAATGATTTAATTGCTGCAGGTTGCAAATGTTTAACTGCTTTAACTGTTTTAACTATTTTAAACTGCTTTATCTCTTTTATTGCTCATTTGTAAATTAAGCTTATTGCTTGTCTTTAAGTGCATCATTGTTTAAATTTAAAATGTCCAACATTTTGGTTTTGAGATTATCTTGCCGAGTAAACCTCGCTGACGGACATTTCATTTTTTTGTTTTACGAAATGTCCGTCAGGTATCGATAGTGAGTTCTTTGAAGACACTACTGCAGAAACCGAGCCAGTGCTCGAAGGCTACGTGGAGTATCTACTCACAGAAGACTAGACTTTTACCTTCGCGTCAGCACTTATATATATATTTGATTAATGTAATTCGTGTACTTTGTTTGTATTGGCCATGCTAGGCCAAGCTGTATCTTAATTATTGTACACTGGATATGTAATAATGTTGTTTGAGCTGTTTCTTAAATTTGCAAGCAAGAATCTGCAATTTTTATACAGACGCTTAGTGTGTTTAAGCCAAGGAGGAAGAAAAGAAAAAGATTCCAAAAAAAAAGTACTCCTCCTTGTTTTAAGCACATCGCGGACCCGCTCGCGTCCTCGCTCCCGGTAGAATGGGAAGCGGGGCGTGACAGGTTTCGGTGGCGGCCCATGCAGGTCTTGCTTATGCAAATACTTTAAGATCGGTTTAAATGACATTAATATCCATGTATACTGCTAGAATAGATTTATTCTAACCTACTTTACATCGCGGTTTGTTTTGAAGTATGGCAGGTCAACCAGATACCCACGTCACCACCAACAACGATATCTTGGGTATCGTAAAGGAAATACTGGAAATTCAACGCCAAGTTCTCCATGAGGCTGTTGACAAACTCTGTAAAGCCTCCCAAAGGAAGCATCCTGTGGAACCACTGAGAGACGCTCTGCAACCGACGACGACTACATTCAAGAGGCCCACATCTTCAGTCAACAAGAAGTCCCCGATGGTGTGCTTCCATTGCAACCGAAAGGGACATATCAAGAAGAACTGCCGCCTGCTGCTGAATCAATGTTTGGCCTGTGGAGCATCTGAGCACTCTCTCAGGAACTGCCCCCGCCGCATTAACAAGAAAGCGACTACGACAACAGGAGTTTCTGGATCAGCACATCTTAAACCACCCCTAGCTCCACAACATCGAGTCATTCATCAGGCCGAGCTAAACCAAGCTAGGTGTCAAGCATCCATCGCATCAACCCGAGATACTGAGGCTACAGAGCTAGTAATCACTGGTATACCTGAACCTTTTCCCTCTACGTCGATTTGACACCCATCGTCTTTATTATCATTGCTAGCATATGTTATCATGCTATAGCATGTCCACATCTTGATTTGGAAATTTTCTATTGCTTCTTATCACAAAATTCGCAACGAACTATCTCCATTGAACCTCATTACCTTTTCGAACTCTTAACCCTTGCTTAGGAACTCGTGTTCCATTCTTGGTTATACCCTCCCTAGTAGCCACTTTTGCTAACCGTTATAGTTATTTTCATTGGATGAACCATCTACTCATTTCATCACCTTTCCTTCAGTTGATGATGGCACGCATATAAATGATAATCTTCCTTCAATGGACCATGATACCGGTCAATGTGCTTGGCTAAAGTCTGTTGGATCAACCTAGCTAGACTAGGTGCAAGTGATCCTAGCTTAGTCACTTCCCTGGCCGTGTCCGCTGGACCGCAAGGATGTGAATCACGATTATGTAACGCCATCGATCTTCATCATTATCACCTTCTCTTAGCTTGATGACCTTTCGATTGACCTTCTTAGAATCTTTCTTTAGTCCCCTTGAACTCTAGTTATGGAGGACAACATTCGAATTTTGGATCATCAGAAGTTTGAGTTCAACCACTGAAGCAAATCGAAGGGCCACACTGCAAGCGACTGTCCTGAGAGGAAGTCTCAGCCTTCCAACTCTGCTCAGCAACGTCAACCAACAACAAGTGTACCAGCAGACTCGACAACAGGTGCTATCCCAAAGACGCCAAGCTTGTACCATGACGGTAGAAGAAGCTGAGGCTACGGACCAAGTAATCCCAGGTACGAGATATTCCACTAAGCTACTTACTCTATTATTTAGAGCTTGGACATGTTTCTTATCACTGTAACTGTTAAACCTCTGACTCCACGTTGGATGGTCGAGACCGATGGCAGTTCCCAGCGGATGCCTCCAATGTTCTATTGTGATTTGTAGCCGAGGTCTTTTTGCTAAATCCATGGTGATAGAGATGCCAACATTTGATGTTGTTCTTGGGATGAATTGGTTAAGGACATTTCATGCCACCTTTGACTGTCGTCAAAGGAGGGTAGAGTTCAAAATACCCGACCATCTTAAGTTCAAGTTCCTCCGCGGAAGCAGATCGAAGGACGCTCAGAAGTATTCGAGGATGATACTGGAGATTTTGAGACGACCCAACCTGACGTGCCAGTGTAGGTTGTTGGCGTCTTTTCATTTTGTGCTCGTATTTCTCCTCTAGCCCCTACTTCTATCTTGTACCTAATTTCTTTCCCCCAAGGGTTTGATTCATTTCCCACTGACCGCCTTTCCCCCTCTTTATTGCGTTCTGTCCGTTTCCTCTCCTCGAGCCCCGTTCCAGCCTAACACCGACGACTTCGGTGCCCCCCCTTTTCTTTTTAACCCATCTCCTTCCTCTGCAAGCCACCCCGTGGCTTTCTCTTTTCGCTCAGACATCACCCCCTCCCCCGGCCTCTTCCCCAAGCGAGCTCGATCAGACCTCGTGTCGCCACTCCGATCTCCGATCCGCCAGCTTCCGCTTCGCTCCATCCCGTAGGCCCTAGCTCCCCGCCATGGATCGCCAGCCAGTCGGAGCCCTCGTCGCCGCAGATCGCCAGCCACCGATGGCCCACCAACGACCTTGGGGTCTGTTGGGCCTAGCAGCAACCCTCACCGCCGCCCTCGCTACCGTCGCTTGGCTGAGATCTTGGGAAGCCGTGATCCTTGGGCTTCTCTTGAGCTCTCTGCCTTGGGTCTCACCCACGTTGAGATCCCGTTTAGGCTTCCTCTTGCGTCTACTCCTTTTGGTGTGCGGGAAAGCGTGTTTTTGGTTGTTCATTTGTTGGGTGATGTTGGGTGTTGCGAATGTCAAGTATTGGTCTACGGAAGGAGTGATGGCGATGAATATTGGCATGATATTGGCCTTGGGTGTTGAAGTTGGATGTAGGCCTTGTGCTTGGCTCTGGATGAGAGCATGGATCCTGCCTTATTGTTGGATAGTATGGAGATTGATGGAAGAAATGCTGGCAGTGAGTACTGACTTAGAGTGTCGGCCTTGTACTTACCTTTGGGCGGTGATTTGGACGTTAGCATGTGGTTGGGCATTATGGAAATTGATGGTGTTGGTACCCGTGGATTAATCGATACGTGCTATATGATGAGCGACATCTTTGATTAAGACCCAGTAGCACGAATAAACCTTATGTTCTTCCATTTATGTGGTTTAAATAGCTTGCTACTGGCTTATCACCTCAGGTTCCAAGTTCGAACAGATGTTGTCATCATAATAGCCCTCATTTTCATGTGATTATCTCATGTTAATTTTGGACTACTTGAGAAGGCATGGTAACTATTGTAATGATACTGGTCGGGACTAGTTACGGAAACTACGATGATGTTAATACTTATTAGAAATATCTCTTGTTTTCTTGATGCCATTATATCACATTATATTTCATGCTATTAACAACTTATTTTCTAAATCGTAATCATTCGACTAGTTTTCCATTTTATCATTTATTTGTTTGAGCTTCTTAATAACAGTATTTATTTTATTTTATAAAGTTTTGAGAAATTCCGAGGACGGAATTATTTTTAAGGAGGGTAGGATGTAACGACCTGAAATTTCATCACTTCAATTTACCAATTTTTACGTACTTTAAAAATTAATTTTACTTTATAAATGTTCGTGAAGAGTTTTATAACAAAACTGATTCCAAAAATTCTTATAAAAATATTTTAGAGCACTAGACTTATCATATTATATTTCAGCAATTTCAGATTTCCTCAAATGCCCAAAACATTTCTGTTAAAATTCATCTCCCAAAATTACCGTTTTAATTCAACGAATTTATTTTCTATACAAACGTCTTCAAAACGTTTTCAAACTTGTACGGTAGCATCATATGATCATTTAGGGCTCCCCACATTAATTTCGTAATTTTCTGATATCATTTCAGTAGAGAACCCGCAAACCCGCTTTCTAAACGTTTTGGCCAAAAACTAGTATCCCCGTAGCCCAAACCCTGGAACGGTCTTCGTATTCGCCATCCTCGTGACGATACGATCCCGTGGGTATGTTTTCGTAATTTTTCGGACACGTTTACTAGTAGGGGCATTTTCGTAATTTCGCTTTTGTATTCTCACTAATGACTTTTGTTAATGGTGTATTACCCCCCTAATTACCATTAACCTAACCTAATTACCCCAGCTACCCACAACCGTATCTACCCTCATTCCCATCAAACCCCCTACCCGTTTGATGCAGCTACCCCCGCCCGTAACACACTATATATATCTCTCTCTCCCATTCCCTCCCTCAGTCTCTCTCTCTCTCTCTCTCTCTCTCTCTCTCTCTCTCTCTAGTACCCCAACCCAGGCGAACCACCCTCCCGCTCTCGACGTACTCCACCGCCCGCCGACCCACGCCTCCGTCTTCCGACTGCAACCCCCGCTCCGAGCGCCCCCACGTCGACACCGCCAAAGCAGAGCCCCGCCGCTGCTCATTGCCCCGGTGCCCGACGCCGTGCCCCGACGAAGGCCGCTACTTCGAACTCGCCGCCGTGCTCCGCCATGCTCCGACGTAAGCCTGAAGCCCTCCAGCGCCTCACCGCCGCCACCGTGTCCCCCGCCGTCGACTGAGCCCGCTCGTAGCCGCCGCCTGCAGCAGCTTCTCCCCCCTCCGATCTCCGATGAGCTCCGCCCCTCCCCAGCGCCCGTGCAGCCCGAGAGCTCGCCTCCGTCGCCGTATCGCCTTGCCTCACCGCCGCTGCCTCCCGCGACGCCGCCGCCGTCGTCCGCAGCTGAGCTTCACCGTCGACGCCGAGCTCCCACCGCCGTGTCGACATCTCCCTCCACCGCTCTCGGCGAAGCACACGACCCCCGAATGCCCGCACCGCCGCTGCTCCTCGCCGTCGCCCCCTCCGCCGTTCTCCGAGGCCGCCGCTCCGCCCACGCTCCGCCCCGTCGCCGACGTTCGAGCGAACGGCCAACCCCTATCACCGCTTGCACACGAAGAACGAAGGCGACGGTAATATACTCAATGGCAAACTTGTAAATATAACGTATATTCGTATTTTTCGTATTTTAATTAATTAATAAATGGGTTTTAAGGTTATAAATCCATAACTAATTATACAGGGACCAGAAAAATGTGTGACTAGTCCCAGAAAATCAGAAACGTCGAAACGAATCCATTGGCGTTAGTTTCATCGCGATCAGGCAAGTATATTTCTCACAGTGAATTTTTAAAGGCAAAACTTAAATAGGTTAAAATTCTTTTAAAATTCGTAGCTTGCAATTTTTACTTACACTGCTATACGATAAAAATATATGTTACAGTACTTGTAAATACGATCGTTTTGACATCTTGTTTGCAGAATTCTGATGTACGGTTTATCCGAAATAAATCCTTGATCGAGGGTATTATTAATAATTTCTTGTTTTATAAATCCTTTTAAAATTCATAACTTGTGATTTTTACGTACACCAATGTACGATAAAAATATATGTCGTAGTACTAGTGAATACGATCATTTTGACACCTTGTTTGAAGAATTCTGATGTACGGTTTGCTCTAAACAATTCCTTGAACATATGTTTTAAAAATCATTTCTTGATTTAAAATTGCTTTTTGGCTATTTAAAATTGTAAAAAAAATTGTTTAAAAATCTTGAAAAATAACTACTAGTCTTAGAAAGTATTTTAAGCTAATTTAAACTCTTGTGCTTGGTTAAAATCATATCTTACTCGTTCTTTTATTTATTTAAGTGATCCTGATGTTTTCATTTTATCGAGTCGTGAAGTTGTGAACTTCCACGAGACTGTTGTACAGACTATTGGAACACCGAGATTGAATTGACTGAATGGAAGATGGAATTTCAATAATAAACAGATAGTACACGTCTTTTGACCGACACTTGACTTGACCTGGGTTTGGGGTAGTCTATGATCACAAGTGTTACAGAATGACTGGATGCGCCATACTAAATTACCTCCAACACATTACGGGGGTTAGAACCTTGACCGTTGCCATATCGGAACGGTGGGTAAGCCTCGGAGTTGCTCCCGTCGCAGGCTGCATGTTGGTTATCTCTAGTACTCTTGGACATGGACTTATCACTAGGATAGACTAGTTTTTGACTATTGTTCTAACATCTTTTCTGCAGGTTGCTACAGTGTGTTTATTTAATGCTAAATTGTCACAGGTTGCTGATAGTATTGCAAATTGTTATTGAAATTGCTACAAGTTGCAAATGGTATTGCAAATGGCTATCAATGATTTAATTGCTGCAGGTTGCAAATGTTTAACTGCTTTAACTGTTTTAACTACTTTAAACTGCTTTATCTCTTTTAACGCTTATTCGTAAATTAAGCTTATTGCTTGTCTTTAAAGTTCATCATTGTTTAAATTTAAAATGTCCAACATTTTGGTTTTGAGATTATCTTGCCGAGTAAACCTCGCTGACGGACATTTCATTTTTTTGTTTTACGAAATGTCCGTCAGGTATCGATAGTGAGTTCTTTGAAGACACTACTGCAGAAACCGAGCCAGTGCTCGAAGGCTACGTGGAGTATCTACCCACAGAAGACTAGACTTTTACCTTCGCGTCAGCACTTTTCTATATATTTGATTAATGTAATTCGTGTACTTTGTTTGTATTGGCCATGCTAGGCCAAGCTGTATCTTAATTATTGTACACTGGATATGTAATAATGTTGTTTGAGCTGTTTCTTAAATTTGCAAGCAAGAATCTGCAATTTTTATACAGACGCTTAGTGTGTTTAAGCCAAGGAGGAAGAAAAGAAAAGGATTCCAAAAAAAAGTACTCCTCCTTGTTTTAAGCACATCGCGGACCCGCTCGCGTCCTCGCTCCCGGTAGAATGGGAAGCGGGGCGTGACAAAGTATATGAAGCAAAATCAAGTATGCGCTCAAAGCATACCTGAGTTCAAGAAGGTCATGAACCGAGACAATTAGCTTGAAGAATCAAGATTGCATCAAGAAGCACAATTGTAATAATTATTTGATGTAATTTTTATTTTTCTTGTTTTAGCATGATAAAACCTTGATTGATGCCTACACTCACTGATGAATATGCTCAAAATATTTTAAAATTATTTTAAAAGTTATTTCCTAAGTTTTTAGCGTCATGTCATGATATCAGAATAATAGTCGATTAATTCTTGTGCTATGGTCGACTGCTGCTCTCAGAAAATTCTGACAGGCTGTAATAGTGAACCATTGTTGTCCAATTAGTTGATTAGCACCCTACTAGTCGACTAGTGGATGAAATATAGTCGATTAGACAGCTACAATGTCACATTTTTACTAGCCGTTAACTAGTTGTTTTGACCATTGGAGGGGCATATTAGTAAATAATTTTGACACAATTTTTCTTGGGGAATGTATGCCCGTAAGAAAATTATTGTACCTGTAATAGACATATCATTCGAAATGATAATAATTTGTTTGGTAATCCTTATATATGATATCCTCTATGTCACTTCTTTGGTTGTGGTTGTGTTATATGATGCATGGATAAAGTCCCCGGACACATGTGAGGAACATTGAAATCATGATGAGATCATGATAATAAGGTCAATGTGTCCACCAAGCATATGACCAAAAGCGTTCATGGTCAAAGGAATATCGAGAAGGGACATCGATATCCTGGTTAAACCATTGTGCATTAATCTATACCATCAGATGGTAGTGGCTGTCCTATTAACCACTTGGTGTGGAGACTGTGAGGGTCCTAAGATGACAAGGAGATACACTAGATGGGGTGTGTATAGTGTATATGAAATAATAAAACTTTTCTAGGATTTTCTCCCTAAGATTACAATTAGAGTTACCTAAAAGAATCTTAATCAACAAAATTACGTACAATAATAAAGTTAAGCACGGTAGAAAGTAAAGCAAGCAAGAAATAAGTCACAAAGAACACAAGCGCAAACACGACGACTGATGCTGAAGTTATAATTTACCACAAGCGTATGGTATCGTATGCAGCGGGTGTCGAATGCAGGGAGCCGATGGCTTAATCAGAGACTAGTGTTAAGTTTCGTATGGCTGCGGGATCGAGGTCTCGAGAATAAGAGAGTGATCGAACTGTGGGAGAATTCAATTATGGGTGAGTGCTAGGGCAAGCGTATAACCGCTATTGTAGGTCTTGAGCTTGATAGGTCGAGCTTCTCAGTCCAATGATTATAGTCATTGATGATGACTGAGTCCAATCCTCGTCCTTTCGACGATTAGTTGTATGAGATAGCTAGGAGAATAAGTTGGACCCCTATCGAAGCCCCGATGGTTCATCGGTCATTATGATATAGGTTGTTCTAGTGAGTGTGCCTGATGGTTCGTCGGTGCCTAGCACTATATAGTCAACCCTTAACTAAGGGCATCAAATCAAAATATTGACAGGTTGTTGGTGATTGCTATTGTGTAGCACAATAATGGGGTAAGTTGAATTAGGCTCTCATCGAAACCCGTTCATAGACTATAATCTACTTAAATCGATATTTGGGGCGATCCATCATGCTCAATACCTACAATAGGGCTCTACATGGCCATAGCCTAAAGGAATACTCACTTTTCATGGGATTAATAGATGAAATCAGCACAAAAGCAATCATGATGAGCTAAAAATGGAATGAACTGATAATAGCAATCCAAACAATCTCAATAGCAAGGAAAATTAAAACTAAAGAAACTAATTAAAAGAGAGATTCATAGTCTTACAAAATCAATCAGATAATAACAAAGAAAAAGGGGCAGAAAAAGCTCCCAAAATTCGCCCAGGAAAATCTGAAAACGGATTAAAACTTCTTTAGGTCGTTATACACTTTTCCTTATATAGAATACATAGCGCACAGCCGTGCCGAAAAGCGGCACGGCCGTGTCGCCCCTAAAACATAGGTTAACAAAGCGCCGTCATCATTACGCACGTCCGTCCCGAATGATTGGCATCACCGTGTCAGTCGGTCCCGCGTGCCTTCAGCAGCTCCAACAGCTCCATACACACGGCCGTGTCACACGTCCGTGTTTACAGTTGTCACTCTGTCTTAACTCCAGCACGGCCATGTAGCATGGCCATGTCGCTGAACTGCATGTCCTCTCCTCTAGCTGATACTTTGACACGGTCGTGCATGCACCAGTACGGCCGTGTTGTCATGTCTCTTCTTCCTATAGCCTCCAAGTCTTCATCAAATGTCGTTCCTCTCTGCAGTTGTCACGCCCCGCTTCCCTAAAATGGAGGCGAGACGTGAGAAGGTCCGCACGAGAGTGGAGCTGTGAAGCCCCAAACCCGATAATCGTCAATAAAACATAAGCAGGTCCCTGTAACCGCAAACGGAACAACAATAATAACACAAGGAGAGACAGAAATAAAATCTCATATCTCATAGTTGTCCAACATGAAAATTAAGTTCAACATCCAGAAAAGCCACCAGGCTGAAAGAAAGAGTCTAAGGCCCAGAACAAGGCCAACAAAAGGAACAACGTAGCCAAGTATAGGTGCTACGCACCAACAACAAACAACCATCTAAACAAAAAGGAAAGCTCAACGAAGACACTAGGACTGGTCCCCAGTGTCCACGTACTCATCGCCAAACACAGGCTCGGGCTCGGCGTCAGCAAACACCTCGTCCTCAACAATGGACCGAGGCTCGGGATCTAACATGTGTCACCCAAAAGAGTAAATGGGCACATGTCAGCAAGTCTAAAAGACTTGTGCAAGGAAACTGAAGGTAAGGTAAACTAGCAACCTAGCAGTTATAGTATGATGCATGGCATGACAAGTATAGCATGGAAGTGACAAGTAAAGGGAAGTACAAGTAACAAGTATGTCACGGATAACAAGTAAAACACGGACAAGTACAAGTCAAGTGGTTCACGTCAAGTGAACAGTCAAGTAAACACGTCAAGTAACAAGTTGTGCACAGAGATTCCGCCTGTTGGCTAGAGTGGCTGATCGGGCCATCTACTAAGCTCAAGTGACCGTTTATCTCTACCCCTCCACGTGTATCGAGCCAGGGCATTACCCCCGAACACGGAATGCTCGCTTCTGGATCACAAGCCAGGAAGTGTATTTAACACGTATGGCGTAGGGTTATGCCTGCAACGCAGGTGCCTAGCCGGTAAACAAGTGGATCGGGCATTGGCTATCAACCAACTCACGTAGCCCGCTTCTGGAACACGAGCCAGGAAACACAAGTATTGTAGCGTGTGCTACAAATGCAACATTCAACATGGATAGCATGGATGACAATTAATTCGTGTACCGTTAATTGAAATTAAACATGACATGACAGTTATGCAACATGATAAATGGCGGTCCTAGCTTCGTTGTCAAGCTAGTTCTGGAAATTTCGCCTAGGCGAGTATCATTTCGTCGCCTAGTCTCTTTTACACCTACAACAAGCAAATGGCCTAAGACACGGCCCAAACCCTAAGTGGCAAGTTTCACTTGCCTAGCACCGAGGATGACGATCAACGAGGGTTCGTCTCACGGATGCTAATCTACGGGGAAGTCGCTGTGATGGAGAAACAATCATCAATACAACATTCATTCATTAGGGTTTCACGAAAACATAACGGGTTATGAAAACATTAAGAGATCGATTATTACCGTATCGGAAGCGGAAGAATGATGCCGAGCAAGCACGGCAACGGAAGAAACGCTCCGGAGAACCTAGGGTTCAGATCTGGAATAGATGGGGAAATTCTGGAGAAATGGGGTTTGATGTGGATTTTGGGGATTTGATGGAGATTTGAGGAAGATAAGAGGTAGAATGTGTTAAGGGAGGGTTTGGATGATGGATGTTGGGCTTGGGATGAAGGAATAAGGGTTTGAGGTGGAAGGGGGCTCAATGGGGGAGAAACTAGGGTTTTAGGTCATGAGGAAGAAGAAGAAAACGTTTGGAGGGTATTTATAGAGTTTGGTGGCGGCTAGGGCAAAACTAGGGTTTACTGCGCTGTTTAGTCGGTCAAAGAACAACTGTTGACCGACTAGTTTGAGAACTAGTCGGTCGGTTGACCAACGCAGACCGACTAAGTGTAAACAGTAGCTCCAGTCGAAAACCTGAACTAAGAGTTAGTCGGTCAAAGAACAAATACTGACCGACTAGTTTGACATCTAGTCGGTCGATGAACGTTCTTAGACCGACTAGAAGTAAATAGTAACTAGTGTCAAAAATAGTTAATGAGTTAGTCGGTTAAAGAAGCATTGCCGACCGACTAGTTTGTAACCTAGTTGGTCAACCAACGTTCTTAGACCGACTAACGATAAACAATAACTCCTGAACATTTTAACAAAGCCCACTAGTCGGTTCAAGAAGGTTTTCCGACCGACTGGATCGTCATCTAGTCGGTCGGTGCCCCTTCTTACACCGGCTAACGTGCACCAAAAGTTCCGAAATGGAGCGCGAAGCTCCGGGATCGATTCCTAAGACTCATAGGCTTGATCTAACAGTAAGATATGACCGATACGAAGCCATCACGTACGACTTACTCCAAAATTGACGATTCTAAAGAAGAAGCTAGAAAATCACGACGAAACGATCGAAAACGAAAGCTACGGAGACGAAAACCACACATGAGGAGAAAATTCACCAAAACATATATATAATATAATAAATCCAGATACATGAAAACCAGTCGTTACATCCTCTCCAACTTAAGAAAAATTCCGTCCTCGGAATTTCCCAACACTCACGTGTCCGGAAACAAAAGTGGGAAACGCTCTCGCATCTCATCCTCATTCTCCCAAGTAGACTCTCCAGGCGAGCCGTGTCGCCACATCACCCTCACAAGATTGACAACCTTGTTCCGAAGTGACTTCTGACGCCTGTCCAAAATCTGCACTGGCTGCTGGTCATACATCATATCGGGACGAACGGTAATCTCCGAGAAATCCACAGCATGAGACGGATCGCTAATGTATCGACGAAGCTGCGACACATGGAAAACATTGTGAACTCCTTCCAAAGATGGCGGCAAGGCTAAGCGATAAGCTACCTCGCCAACTTTCTCCAGAATGTCAAACGGTCCAATGTATCGCGGGCTCAACTTCCCTCGCTTCCCAAAGTGAATCACACCACGATTCGGGGAAATCTTCAAGAACACATGGTCGCCCGTCTGAAACTCCAAAGGACGACGTTTAGCATCCGCCCAATGCTTATAACGGTCCTGAGCAATCCTCAACCTCTCCCGAATGTTCCTGACAACATCCACAGCCTCCACAATCATCTCAGGTCCCAACTGCTCCCGATCACCAACATCATCCCAACTCAATGGCGATCGACATTTCCTCCCAAAAAGAGCGGCGAAAGGCGCCATGCCAATACTCGCCTGGAAGCTGTTGTTGTAGGAAAAATCTACCAGATGTAGATGGTCCTCCCACGAACCCTTGAAATCCAACATGCATGCCCTCAGCATGTCTTCCAAAATCTGAATCGTCCTCTCGGACTGGCCATCCGTCTGCGGATGGTACGCCGTGCTGAAACTCAGACGCGTACCCAAACTCTTCTGCAAACTCTGCCAGAACTGAGATGTGAACCTCGTGTCTATGTCCGACACGATACTCACGGGGACTCCATGAAGTCGCACGATCTACTGCACGATTCACGTTACATCACCATCTATACTAGGAAAAGGAAGTAAAACGGAGGGTAAAGAATTTACCTCCATATATCTCCTTGCTAGCGCCTCAGTGGACGGTCCTACTCGGAAAGGAATAAAGTGCGCGGATTTGGTCAATCGATCCACGATCACCCAAATCGCGTCATTCTGCTTCGGACTCCGAGGTAGTCCAGTCACGAAGTCCATGGTGATGTGTTGCCACTTCCACTCCGGAATCGGAAGCGGTTGTAGCAACCCGGCTGTACGCTGATGCTCCGCCTTCACTTGCTGTTAAACCAAGCACTTGGCTACACTCCGAGCCACACTCCTCTTCATACCATGCCACCAATAGTTCAGACGAAGATCCTTGTACATCTTGGTCCCACCAGGATGCACAGAATACGGCGAATCGTGTGCCTCCACCATCAACTCCTCTCTAATATCCCCAGCGGGCACACACAACCTGGCTCCAAACCTCAGCGAGCCATCCTCATGAATCAAAAAGTCAGTCCGCAGACCGTCTTCCACCTGCTACCGAATCTTAACCAACTTCGGATCTCCAATCTGGCCAGCCTTAATCCGATCCACGATTGTCGACTGTATATGCATACACATCAACGAAGAAACCTCCCCAGGAAGAACAACCTCAATCCCAGACTCGCAAAAATCCTGCTGCAATCTCCATTGCGAGGTCAACAACATCACCGCTGGAAGCCTACTCAGCGCACCAGGAACCACATTCACTTTGCCAGGGTGATATTGCAAATCAATCTCATAGTCCGCCATGAGCTCCAACCATCGACGCTGTCGCATGTTGAGCTCCTTCTGAGTAAAAATATACCTCAAGCTTTTGTGACCGGTGAAAATCTTCACTTTCTCACACAGCGGGAAGTGCCTCCAAATCTTAAGAGCAAACACAACAGCAGCCAACTCCAAATCATGCGTCGGGTAATTCTTCTCATGAACCTTGAGCTGACGCGAAGCGTAAGCCACAACATGCCCGTGCTGATGCAATACACAACCGAGACCCTTGCCAGAAGCATCGCAAAAGACCTCAAATCCACCGCTGCGATCAGGCACAACAAGAATAGGCGCAGTCGTCAATCTCTCCCTCAGAACGCCAAAAGCATACTCACAATCGCCCGACCAAACAAATGGTACATCCTTCCGCGTCAATCTGGTCATCGGCTCAGCAATACGGGAAAAGTCCTTAATGAAGCGCCGATAGTAACCGGCAAGCCCAAGGAAACTCCGGATCTCAGATGCTGATTGCGGCACATGCCACTCTCTGATGGCCCTAATCTTCTCGGGATCCACTGAAATACCATCCCCCGTCACCACATGCCCCAGAAAAGCGATTCTGTCCAACCAAAACTCGCACTTCGAAAACTTAGCATACAACCGATGCCTCCTCAAAATCTCCAACAATGTCCTCAAGTGCGAGGCATGCTCCTCCTCCGACTTAGAATAGATCAGAATGTCGTCAATAAAGATAACGACAAACTTATCCAAAAAGTCGTAGAAAATCAGATTCATCAGATTCATGAAAACTGCGGGTGCATTGGTTACACCGAAAGGCATAACCACAAACTCGTAGTGTCCATACTTCGTCCTGAACGCTGTCTTCGGAACATCCTCCCTCTTCACCTTCAGCTGATAATAACCACTCCTCAGATCCAACTTAGAAAACACCCTCGAACCTCCAAGCTGATCAAAAATATCATCGATGCGAGGCAACGGGTATTTATTCTTAATGGTCACCGCATTCAACTCCCGATAGTCCACGCACATGCGACGTGAACCATCCTTCTTCTTTACCAGCATCACAGGTGCTCCCCACGGAGACACACTAGTGTTGATATAACCCTTTTGCAAAAGCTCATCCAGCTACTTCCGCAATTCCTCCAACTCGGCGGGTGCCATACGATAAGGCGCCTTCGAAATAGGCTGCGCTCCCGGAACAAGATCAATAGAAAATTCTAGAGCTCGATCAGGTGGCAAACCAGACATCTCCTCAGGGAAGACGTCATCAAAATCCCGCACAACCGCTGGCCTCTCCAGCTCCATCTGCATAGCCACAACCTCCACCGGACTGGCCCGAAATCTGACAGGATCAAGCGAACTGCTATCCCAGCAGAACTCAAATACTGGATGTCCGGGAATCTCGAACACCACCTTCTTCCTCCGACAGTCGATCGTATCATAGAAGCTCGCAAGCCAATCCATACCAAGGACCGCATCATAGTTGATGATGTCGTGGACAATGAAATCAGCGTAAAGCTCATGTCCACAAACCACCAACGAGCAAGAATTACAACCAAGATGCACCGAGACCACACCATTCCATGTAACGATATTCCAACTCTTCGGAAGAGGGGACGTCGACAAGGAATGCTTCTCTACGAAGCTCCGAGAAATAATGCACATCGATGCACCTGAGTCGAAGAGGACTCGTGCAGGAAATGTGCACACCAAAATCACACCTACAAACAATCTAACAATCAAGTCCTAGTCTAGCAAACAATCATGTCAAAGCAAACAACATAATCTAACAAACAAGCCAAATAAGAAGGGAACAGCTAGGTGAGGATTACCTGCGATAACCTCATCCACCGCTCCGTTCTCCACAACGGTCATCAGAAAAGCATGCCTCCTCGGCGGAACAGCCTGCCGAAAAGCCTGCCCCTGAGGGACAAGAGGTGCTCCACGACCGGCAGGAACAGACGCTCTCTGCTGCAACGGCTGTGCTGCAACAGGTGCCCTCCAAGGCTGCTTCGACCTCGGACAATCCTTCATGACATGAGTAGGATCCCCACAGACGACACACTGGCCCAGGAATCTCCTACACTGATCCTTGACGTGCCCGGTCCTACCGCAGAAATGGCAAGTCTTCAGAATAGGCCCTCCTGGCCTCTTAAACTGAGCTGGCTGATTAGGCTTGAAACCAGGCCTAACCACCGCCCTGGCCTGCTCCATAGGCCTCTTCCCAGCACCAGAAACATGTCCCCTCCTCTGACTCAGGTTCAGCTCCTGCCGCCTTGCAGCGACCAGAACCTTCTGATAAGAGTCCAGATCAGAGGAAGACACAAAACTTTGGAGCTCCAAAGCAAGTCCCTGCAAGAACCTCTGAGCCCTCTCATCAGCATCCTGCACCATCTTCGGTGTGAACCGACTAAGCCTAGTGAACTCTTGGTGGTACTGGTCCACCGTCAAGCTCCCTTGCTTCAGATCAATGAAGCGCTGCAGCATCTCCTTCCTAGCAGCCTTCGGAAAGAACTCCTCGTCAAACCTGGACTTAAAGGTAGCCCAAGCTATCGGCTCCACCAGCATCTTCTCTTCTGCATCCCACCAGTTCCGAGCATTACCCTTGAGTTGTCTCTTCGCCAAATCAACCCATCCAGCCGGGGTGATCTTGGCCATCTTCAAGTTATCCTCAATGTTCCGAATCCACTCATCGGCAGCCAGAGGACCTTCAGAACCATCAAAATATGCGGGACCCAGCTCCCGAAATTGCTTCGCTCCCGACTCGGAGCGAGGGGCCTCCGGAGTCACCCGAGGAGCTCGACCAGCCGGAGCATTCTGGACTTGCAATAGCACGCCTTGATGCACATGCATCATCTGAAGCATCATCCGCATCATCTCCCCATTGGTGGGTTCCCGCTCAGGCTCCTCGTCATGAGGGGGCGCACCACTACCTCCACCACGGGTGATTCGCCTTCCTGCCATCTAATGACACAGAAAACGAAACAATTAGACTCATAGCTTATGACTCGGACGTCGAACTTAGTTTATTGGACATTCTAATATTATTATCGTCAGTCCGATAATCGCAGTTACAGATGAGACCTGCATGGGCCACCAACAAAACCTGTCATGCACCGCTTCCCTAAAATGGAGGCGAGACGTGAGAAGGTCCGCACGAGAGTGGAGCTGTGAAGCCCCAAACCCGATAATCGTCAATAAAACATAAGCAGGTCCCTGTAACCGCAAACGGAACAACAATAATAACACAAGGAGAGACAGAAATAAAATCTCATATCTCATAGTTGTCCAACATGAAAATTAAGTTCAACATCCAGAAAAGCCACCAGGCTAAAAGAAAGAGTCTAAGGCCCAGAACAAGGCCAACAAAAGGAACAACGTAGCCAAGTATAGGTGCTACGCACCGACAACAAACAGCAGTCTAAACAAAAGGGAAAGCTCAACGAAGACAATAGGACTGGTCCCCAGTGTCCACGTACTCCTCGCCAAACACAGGCTCGGGCTCGGCGTCAGCAAACACCTCGTCCTCAACAATGGACTCATGCTCGGGATCTAACATGTGTCACCCAAAAGAGTAAATGGGCACATGTCAGCAAGTCTAAAAGACTTGTGCAAGGAAACTGAAGGTAAGGTAAACTAGCAACCTAGCAGTTATAGTATGATGCATGGCATGACAAGTATAGCATGGAAGTGACAAGTAAAGGGAAGTACAAGTAACAAGTATGTCACGGATAACAAGTAAAACACGAACAAGTACAAGTCAAGTGGTTCACGTCAAGTGAACAGTCAAGTAAACACGTCAAGTAACAAGTTGTGCACAGAGATTCCGCCTGTTGGCTAGAGTGGCTGATCGGGCCATCTCCTAAGCTCAAGTGACCGTTTATCTCTACCCCTCAACGTGTATCGAGCCAGGGCATTACCCCCGAACACGGAATGCTCGCTTCTGGATCACAAGCCAGGAAGTGTATTTAACACGTATGGCGTAGGGTTATGCCTGCAACGCAGGTGCCTAGCCGGTAAACAAGTGGATCGGGCATTGTCTGTCAACCAACTCACGTAGCCCGCTTCTGGAACACGAGCCAGGAAACACAAGTATTGTAGCGTGTGCTACAAATGCAACATTCAACATAGATAGCATGGATGACAATTAATTCGCGTACCTTTAATTGAAATTAAACATGACATGACAGTTATGCAACATGATAAATGGCAGTCCTAGCTTCGTTGTCAAGCTAGTTCCGGAAATTTCGCCTAGGCGAGTATCATTTCGTCACCTAGTCTCTTTTACACCTACAACAAGCAAATGGCCTAAGACACGGCCCAAACCCTAAGTGGCAAGTTTCACTTGCCTAGCACCGAGGATGACGATCAACGAGGGTTCGTCTCACGGATGCTAATCTACGGGGAAGTCGCTGTGATGGAGAAACAATCATCAATACAACATTCATTCATTAGGGTTTCACGAAAACATAACGGGTTATGAAAACATTAAGAGATCGATTATTACCGTATCGGAAGCGGAAGAATGATGCCGAGCAAGCACGGCAACAGAAGAAACGCTCCGGGGAACCTAGGGTTCAGATCTGGAATAGATGGGGAAATTCTGGAGAAATGGGGTTTGATGTGGATTTTGGGGATTTGATGGAGATTTGAGGAAGATGAGAGGTAGAATGTGTTAAGGGAGGGTTTGGATGATGGATGTTGGGCTTGGGATGAAGGAATAAGGGTTTGAGGTGGAAGGGGGCTCAATGGGGGAGAAACTAGGGTTTTAGGTCATGAGGAAGAAGAAGAAAACGTTTGGAGGGGTATTTATAGAGTTTGGTGGCGGCTAGGGCAAAACTAGGGTTTACTGCGTTGTTTAGTCGGTCAAAGAACAACTGTTGACCGACTAGTTTGAGAACTAGTCGGTCGGTTGACCAACGCAGACCGACTAAGTGTAAACAGTAGCTCCAGTCGAAAACCTGAACTAAGAGTTAGTCGGTCAAAGAACAAATACTGACCGACTAATTTGACATCTAGTCGGTCGATGAACGTTCTTAGACCGACTAGAAGTAAACAGTAACTAGTGTCAAAAATAGTTAATGAGTTAGTCGGTTAAAGAAGCATTGCCGACCGACTAGTTTGCAACCTAGTCGGTCAACCAACGTTCTTAGACCGACTAACGATAAACAGTAACTCCTGAACATTTTAACAAAGCCCACTAGTCGGTTCAAGAAGGTTTTCCGACCGACTGGATCGTCATCCAGTCGGTCGGTGCCCCTTCTTACACCGGCTAACGTGCACCAAAAGTTCCGAAATGGAGCGCGAAGCTCCGGGATCGATTCCTAAGAATCCTAGGCTTGATCTAACAGTAAGATATGACCGATACGAAGCCCTCACGTACGACTTACTCCAAAATCGACGATTCTAAAGAAGAAGCTAGAAAATCATGACGAAACGATCGAAAACGAAAGCTACGGAGACGAAAACCACACTTGAGGAGAAAATCCACCAAAACATATATATATAATATAATAAATCCAGATACATGAAAACCAGTCGTTACAGCAGTCTTCCCTCCTTTGGCCTTTATTTCGCCGAAATGCATCTTTTTGGGAACAAAACACCTGAGATATTGAGAAAACATCCCAAAAGCATCAAAGTGGACAAATATGATTAAAACGACTAAAAGAGTGACGATGGCACAAAATAAAAATGGAAAATACGGGGGAACGATCTGAAAACGTATATAAAATATACTCAACAGCAATTTTATCCTAGTTCACCCCTCCAGGGCTAGTCCAGTCCTCAAATCTCTGTTGGGCCTTAATCCACTATTTAAACAAATAGTTACAACCACCTCACCTCCAAAAAGGATCTTTCCTTGCCTCCTTAAAAGAGGGCTTTTACAAACATCGTGCCTCTAACAAGGATTTCCCTCACAACCCCGACTGAGAACACTTACAATGCTTTTGGATACAATTACATATAGCCTTGCTTGAAGCTCTTGTGTAGTTGTATAACTATATGTGAAGACTTGATCTCAAAGATAAGGACGTGTAGGCTTTGGATGACCAATAATCTGGCCACTAAAAGATTGAAAAGCTTTGGAATATTTTGGCCAGTAGAATATGGTTTTTCTTTAAAGCACAAAAACTTGATTTTATCTTACCAAACTGATCTTGAATTCATGCATTAAAAATCTAAACAACCCTTTATATATATGGTCCATTTAGGATCAAGGTAGATTGCCCAAATGGCCCTACAACGGTTTAAAACGGCTAGTAGAAATGTGACCATTTGTAGGTTGTTAATAATGCAATAGTCGACTCGTGTATTGTTGGGAGTCGATTCATGCATTGTAGTAGTCGACTCTCCTGCATAAAGGAGTCGACTCCTAGCACCGGGCAGTAACTATTTATAGCAGCCTAAGCATTAGGAGTCGACTACAATTCATTTGGGAGTCGACTCATGTTCTAATACGCAGATATGTATCAGAATCCACTAGGATACACTATCTAAATAATTTTAAAACGTTTTAAAACCATTTTAAAAGTGTTTCTAAACGGAAGTGATGAATCCCATCTTAGTCATCTACTCGCTTCGAGAGCTTCGGGTGCAGCTCAACCTAAGATCTTTCAGTAGGCCTGGCCTCGAAGCTAGATCATGGGTCTAAGCTACACCGTTCATTCACAGGCTTGTACGAATGACTTCAGGTCTTAAGGACCAGCTAACCTATCATCACCCTAGAGTTATTAAAGACAGTTCAGTCAAAGTTAACCTTTTAATAACTCTAATGTGGTCGTTCAGTGAACCCATTCTCTAATGAGCACCTGTGTCTCGTCTCCGACTTCGCCAAGTCGAAAGACTATGAGATCATCATTACCCTAAGGTAAGACTAAGACACAATGGTCTATCCGATGTGTCGATATCCAGTTCTCGACATATCTATGACCACGAACCGTTTAAGACGTACGTTTCTATTCGGTCACTTACTTACTCATAATCGAGATCTTATCTAGATACGTAAGGATCTAACTATAAGTCTATGGATATTATCTAAACATATTAATACGAACGATTTTATACTTAGAATAATACGTACCATATACCGTATGAACGAGACGTATATCTGGGATAAATTGCATTATGGGCACATATTCTCCTACAGAGGCGGTGGCGGGGGCTTCTTGGTGGCGGGGGAGGCCGAAGCAGGCGATGGGGGTTCTTGGGACACGGCGGCGAAGGCGGGGCGCTCCGAGGTGGGGTATGTGATCACTCCTTATTTTACACCTTTTTACCGCATGTTTGCATGCCATTTAGACCGCCCAAATCATGTTTTTCACGATATATCGACGATATTGCGATGCTTTTCACGATTTGTTGTTTTTGTCGCATTTCAGGTGATTTGGCGCGATTTGGAGTGATCTCGAGATGCGCTTACTCTAGACGGTCACCGACGACCTTCCCGAGGGGTATTTTGCTGATTGGAGAGGAGCGGAAGAAGAACGGACGTCGCAGGAGCGAAGAGGAGGCCAAAACAAGCTGTTTGGGCATGTTTTGTGTCCCACTCGGCCGAGTGAAGGAGTCACTCGGCCGACCAGCGAGACACCGCTCGGCCGACCAGAGCAGACACGATTTATATGTGCACTCGGCCGAGCGACGGATACCACATCGGCCGAGTGACGAGACCCATTCCGCCCGAGTGGCGCCCAGACGAAGCCCTTCAAAAATCTCCAAGTTACTGTTTTTTCGGCTGCCTGAGCTTCAGAAGACCCACTCGGCCGAGTGGATAATCCCGTCCGCCCGAGTACCATGAAGCCATCGGCCGAGTGACGACAACTCACTCGGCCGAGCCGCCCCCGAAGTGAAGACCCCTGAATATCGAGACTTACTGGAAAATTACAGGGTTTTCACTCGGCCGAGCGATTTTTATCACTCGGCCGAGTGCGACGCGCTGCCTGTAGCGAAAATTGCGGAAAACAGTCTGTGCAGTGGTATTTTGGTCACAGTTTTTGGACGATTTTGGGGGCTATTTAACCCCTGTTTTTACCCTAGTTTTGAGGGCCTCTCTCTTAGATTTTTTGCAGATTTTTAGATTAGCTTTTTTAGTTTTATTCTTGTGATTGAAGAGGAGACAAAAGGTTATTTTTGTTGGATTAATTGAAGAACTCCATTGGTTTGTGTTTTCTCTTCTCTAAAAATTCTATTTTTATTGCATATCTCAATATTGTGATGAATTCTATTGCTTATTTCATTGATTATTTCTGTGATCTTGCTATGAATTGTGAGTAGTCGCCACGTCTTGGGGCGTGGGGATGAACCCTACAAGCCCTATTTCATATTTGTGATGAATTGGTAGAAATTGTGCTAGAATTGTTATTAAGGATTAGATTGAGATCAATTTACTACGGATGGCTAGGAACACATCGATTGGGATTTGCAAGAGATTGGATCCCAATTCGATAGGAAACCCTAGGAATCCGAATAGGGTTGGAATCGAATTTCCGAAGTATCGGTTTGCAAGAGATTGGACCGATACTAGGGTTTCCGGTTCCAATTCCGTGCCAATACCCGTTTGCAAGAGATTGGACGGGTAGGAACTATCCCAATCTAGGTCGTGGGCCGAGTTTGCAAGAGATTGGGCTCGGTGCGCGATTGAACGATGATGTTGATCCTAATGCTAGCTTCCCTAGGCTAGGGTTTGCAAGAGATTGGACCCGAACCTAGGATAGCTATAGACCGGCAACAGCGCGAGAGCGTGAGCTTGGTTCTACATTCAGTTGCAACTAGTTCATCCGAATCTCTACTCTAGCAATTTTGATACCAATGAACCACATTGACGAAATACGGTGAGTAGCGGGGATTCCCCGTTCCCTAGACGTCTTTTATTTGATTTGATATTTCCGCATTTTGTCTGACGATTGTGACAGGATCGCCAAAGGCAAATCTCTCTTCTTAAATAGCCAGGTTGATTGGAACAAGCACGGTCATTCGTCCTCCCTGTGTTCGATAACCCGCTCGCCGCTATACCGTGCGCTTGCGGTAAAACTACAACCGTTCTTTGGGGTTACGTCCCGGAGCGATCAAGTTTTTGGCGCCGTTGCCGGGGAACGGCATTTTGACGGTGAAGAATGGAGGATGCAATGCCAACAATAGAACTCAGTCAGGAAGACTATGACTCCTTCACAGACCTCCTTAAGGAGCTTGTCGATGAGGTCCACGCTACCGGAGCTTTTGCTATCGACGTCAAGGACCCTGACGAGCAACTGTTTGCTAGTTTTGTGATGGACCAAGTCTCTCCGGAGGGGACTATCGGAGGCGATGTCAGAATTGACGTGATCGACGACAAATTATATTTCGAAGATGGAAGAACAAATGTCGAAGAGCACTATACTCCCGAAGAATCCTTTGAGCACACCGACATTCAGGGAGTTGCACTCTATGACGCTCACTCTTGCTTTTATGAATCGTCTGAGGTGTTTCTTGATTCCAGGGACGAACCAGAACAGAGTGAAGGCTTTGACGATGCTAGCAATGAATCGGAGAGCGCCTATTTCGATGCCTCGTCCTCACTAAGTAGCGAGTCTGACTCGTCACAAGAGAGCGTGCCACCAGAACATGAGCTAAACCCGGATGACAAGGAAGAAGCCGAACTCATGCGGGCTGATGAAGTAGAAGGAGCGGCTCCTCTTCAGGTAGAGCTTAAACAATTACCTCCGAATCTAAGGTACGCCTTTTTGGGTGACAAATTAACTTTCCCGGTGATAGTAAACTCCCACCTCACGCCAGACCAACTTGAAAAACTCCTAGACGTACTTAGGAGCCATAAGAATGTCCTGGGATACACTATCTCCGATCTAAAAGGGATAAGCCCTAGGCTTTGCACGCATAGGATCCATTTGGAGGATATAGACACCACCTCCATAGAGCCTCAAAGGCGGTTAAACCCTAATATGAAGGAGGTGGTTAAAAAGGAAATCCTAAAATTGCTAGAAGCCGGTATAATTTATCCTATCTCAGACAGTAGATGGGTTAGCCCCGTTCACGTCGTCCCCAAGAAAGGGGGGATGACTGTCATAAAAAATGAAAAAGGTGAGCTCATATCTACGCGCACCGTCACGGGATGGCGGATGTGCATTGACTATAGGAAACTCAATAAAGCCACCCGGAAGGACCATTACCCATTGCCCTTCATTGATCAAATGCTTGAACGCCTTGCAAAACATAAATACTTTTGCTATCTAGATGGGTATTCGGGATTCTTCCAAATCCATTTGCACGAAGATGACCAAGAGAAGAAAACTTTCACTTGCCCCTATGGCACCTATGCCTACCGTAGGATGCCGTTTGGCCTTTGTAATGCTCCCGCCACCTTTCAGAGGTGTATGACATCCATATTTTCCGATTACATTGAAAATATTATGGAAGTTTTTATGGATGATTTCTCGGTTTATGGAAGTGAGTTTGACTCTTGCTTGGAAAATCTTACTAAAGTCCTAAAAAGGTGCCAACAAAACAATCTCACTTTAAATTGGGAGAAGTGTCACTTCATGGTCACGGAATGTATAGTCCTCGGGCACCTTGTTTCCTCGAGAGGAATTGAGGTAGATAAAGCAAAGATTGAGGTAATCGAAAAACTTTCTCCTCCTATTAATGTCAAGGGCATTAGAGGCTTCCTTGGTCATGCGGGGTTTTACCGTCGCTTCATCAAGGACTTTGCCTCAATTGCCCGACCACTTACTTTCTTGCTCGCTAAAGATATTCCTTTTGTTTTTTCAGGAGAATGCTTGCAAGCCTTCAACACCTTGAAGGAAGCACTAGTCTCCGCGCCCATCATACAACCACCGGATTGGAGCCTTCCGTTTGAGCTAATGTGTGATGCTAGCGACCAAGCCATTGGAGCGGTATTGGGACAAAGAAAAGATAAGAAGCTTCATGCGATATACTATGCGAGCAAGACATTGGATGACGCGCAGAAAAATTACACAACTACCGAGAAAGAACTTCTAGCGGTCGTCTATTCCATAGAGAAGTTTCGCTCCTACCTCATCGGTTCCAAGGTGATTGTCCACACCGACCATGCGGCATTGAAGTATCTTTTAAACAAGAAGGAGGCCAAACCCCGGTTGATTAGGTGGATACTCTTGTTGCAAGAATTCGACTTAGAGATCAGAGATAAGAAGGGTACGGACAATGTCGTGGCGGATCATTTATATAGGCTCATTCGCGACAAGGAGGATGAGAGTTTGCCTATCGACGACACATTTGTGGATGAGAGGCTATATGCCATAAGGACCGGTGAAGTACCTTGGTACGCGGACTTCGTCAACTACTTGGCTTGTGGAATTAAACCGCATGGGATGCCCACGCATCAAAAGAGGAGATTTCTGCATGAGGTCCGTAGCTATTTTTGGGAAGACCCATACCTTTTCAAGATATGCAAGGATGGCGTCATTCGGAGGTGTGTTTCTAAAGAGGAGGCGACATCCATCATTTTGCATTGCCACGGTCTACCGTGCGGAGGGCATCATGCCGCCTCTAAAACTACCGCTAAGATTTTGCAGAGCGGGTTCTTTTGGCCGACAATGTTTAAAGACACCCACGACTTTGTAAAGGGGTGCGATAGATGCCAACGGACCGGGAATATCTCCAAGCGAAATGAGATGCCAATGAGGCCCATCCAAGAAATTGAGCTTTTTGATTGTTGGGGAGTAGACTTCATGGGACCATTTCCGTCGAGCAATGGCAACAAATACATCCTATTGGCCGTCGACTATGTCTCCAAATGGGTGGAAGCAATCGCCACCCCTACTAATGATGCAAGGGTCGTCTCCAAGTTCTTCAAGCAAAATATCTTCCCGCGCTTCGGAGTGCCTCGCACCTTGATAAGCGACGGGGGGAGCCACTTCATAGAGAACAAGTTTGAAGCCATGCTAAAGAAGTACGGGGTAAATCATAGAGTCGGCATGGCATATCACCCCCAGACAAGCGGCCAAGTGGAAGTCTCAAATAGAGAAATTAAGCAAATTCTCGAAAAGACGGTGGATCGATCTAGAAAGGATTGGTCAATAAAGCTAAACGATGCTCTATGGGCGTATCGCACGGCCTTTCGCACTCCCATAGGCACCACACCGTTCCGACTCGTTTATGGGAAAGCTTGCCACTTACCGGTAGAGTTGGAGCACCGCGCATATTGGGCCATCAAAACCTTTAATTACGATTACAAGAGTGCGGCGGTGAGGCGACTCTTGGACATCAACGAGCTTGATGAGATAAGAAGAGACGCCTACGAAAGCTCAAGAATTTACAAAGAAAGGACCAAGATTCTCCACGATGCCCACATAACCGTCACGGACTTCAAAGTAGGAGACAAGGTCTTGCTCTATAATTCCCGGCTCCGACTATTTCCCGGTAAGTTGAGGTCACGTTGGTCCGGACCTTTCACCATCAAGCACATACAACCGGGAGGAGCTTTCGAGTTGGAAAGCAAGGACGGTTCCACATTCAAAGTAAATGGTCAGAGACTCAAACACTACTCCGAGGGAGTCCCGACGGGCGAAACCAATAGAATATATTTGCTTAGGGGATGGCCGGATGATCTATCATACCTCCTTGATGAGGTAATTGAGGAGGCGATCCCCCACTCGATTGACGCTCTTTTCGATGAGGATTTTGAAGAAGGCCCGGATTTAGGCCAAGATGAGAAGATAGATAATTCCCCCGACCTCTCCGTTGAAAATGATGAAGGCGACGCTGATGTCGCAAGGATTCGAGAGCTCTGCAAGCTCTCGAAACAAAAGTCTCCGAAGAAAGCTCCACCGGCACGGAAATCGGCGTCACCGGTGAAGCCATTGACCAGAGCAAACGCTAGCTTGGGGGAGCCTCCCCCCAACACTATTCGAGACGAGAGACCACCGCGGGAGGACACGCCACCGCAACTTCCGAATCCAAACGTTCTCCCCGGAAAGTTTGATGGGTGCATCTCATATGCACCAAATATCCCGCATTAATTGAAAATCATAGGGGGTCGAGCTCACGACCTTAAACGAGTGCTTGTCGGGAGGCAACCCGACGGTTATCGCTTTATTTTCACTTTTTCTTTATTTTTGTTTTAGAAATTTTTAGTGTTTTGAGTCGTTCGCCCAAAAATTTTGTGATAACGGGTCCTATTTTTCTTGACAGGAGAAGAGATAGGTAAATCCATCATGAGGAGGATGAACGAAAAGACGAGGAGTGCCCCAGGAAGACGCTCGATGCTTAGGAGTAAGATGAAATCGACTGGAGGAAGAAAGACGGAGTTTAGAGCCCAAACGAAGACAAACAGCAGAAAACAAGGCTCACTCGGCCGAGTATACTAGTCACTCGGCCGAGCACACAAGTTCGTCCGGCCGAGCCGCTCACGAACGAGAGAAGTCCGCTGTACCCAACTCTCTGTTTATTTTCCTGATTTCAGTATAACCGCTACTCGGCCGAGTATATATTTTCACTCGGCCGAGTAAAACGGATACGCTCCTAGGGCGAGTCTTGCCGAGTAGCTTGGGCCACTCGGCCGAATGGACTTACTCCACTCGGCCGAGGCTGGCAAAGCCACTCGGCCGAAGCGTAAGCGAGGAGGATGTTTCCATTGATCCCACTCGGCCGAGTGACATAGTCACTCGGCCGAGTCGTAACTTTTACTATATAAGTGGCCGAGGGGGGGGCACGTTTTTCGAAACGCCAAAATTCCCAAACCGCCCGACCCTTCAGCTCCCCTCGCCCGACCCTCGCTCGCTCGCACCCTCACTCGCCCGGTCGACCACCACCGCGCCGCCGCTCGGCCAGCCATCGCCGGCCGAGCATCGCCGCGCCTCGCCCGAGTCGTCGCCGGCGGCCGCCGCTCCGACCACCTCCGGTATCGCCTGATTCGCCCTATTTTTCCTCTTTTTGTGTATTTTTCGAGGATCCATGTATTAAACGAACCCCAAACCCAAATTGATTTCTATATTTATCTACTATACCCCTAATGCCCCATACATTTTGAATATTACTCGCTGATATCTCCATTTCATGCGCAGGTTGTTTTTGGGAGCTTAGGGGAGCCCAGGGGAGCTTCTACGGACTGATTTGGGCTTCACGGAGGCGCTGTCTTCGTACTCTTCCATTGCTTAGCACTCGCGGCGTGTCTGGGTATACTCCTTCCATTCTTTTGCACACACCGCACTTTTTACACTATTCGGCGCGCGCTCGGGGCCGATATGCCGCCCCGGACACGGTCGCGGTCGAAGAGAGCTTCCGCCAAGCGGAAGCGGTCGGATGATGCCGGCCCCTCCCACGAGTTGGAGGACTCTCCTCCACCGTCTCCACCACATCCCACACACCCCGTCCACCCAGCACAGCCTGCAGGCCCCGCACACCCCGCACAGCCTGCAGCGCCCACACAGCCCGCACAGCCACTCCCTGCCGCTCCACAGCCACCACCTCCGGCTCCACTGATCGGGCCACTCGGGATTACGTTCCGAGACGACGCACACCGCGCCGTCTTCGAGCGTATCTCCCAGCTCTCGATCGTACCCTCCAGGTTTGCACACCTTGCCGACCTAGGACGCCTGGGGGTACTAGAGGGGATGCTCACGTTGTACGACAACGTGGGCTGGCGAGATTTCTTCCAGGTGTCGGCGGACACGTTCACCCGCCCGACACTTGAGATTCTGAGTTCGATCGCCCGGACCGACGAGGGATGCTCGTTTCGGTTCATGGATCGGGAGTGCCAGGTCACTCTCGATATGATGAGAGCATTCCTCTCGTGGCCCGCTGTCCCCGGAGCCGATCGCGGTTACGGCCCCACCCATATCCCCCCACCTTCCTTCGACGCCGGTGCCTTCTGGGCCCGGATTACGGGTCTTCATGCTGCCTTTGACCCTAGTAGGGCCAAGGCCTCGGCCATTGTCCACCCCTGCCTCTGTATTGCTCAGCGCCTTATGGCGACGACCTTTTTGGCCAGATATGAGCCGGGCACGATGTCTACGCCAGAGCTCTATATGCTCTACGCGATGACGCGTCCCAGAGCTCTATCTAGGGATGGCGATGAGCTGGTCCCCGCCGTCGTGATTGATGTCGCGGCTTGGTTTTTGGACCGCATCATTGTATCGGTGGGCACTCGCTCACCGATATGCTGCGGAGGCCTGATCACCTTGCTTGCCCTTATGACCGGCGAGGACTTCATTGACGACCTGCGACGAGTACCGGGCCCCACTTCTTTGTCGATCGATGTTATGGCCCGGATGAAGATGCTTCGTCCGCGCGGTGAGCGTCACTGGGTCTGGTTGCACGGCCCTTACGGTGCCGATTACATGATTCTTCCGAGCCCAGCTCGGACTCAGATTGCACCAGCCCACGTTGACTGGCTCCCTGCGATGGATGTTCTCATCCCCGCTGCTTACGTGCTCGAGGCCGAGGAGGCCGAGCAGGCCCACGCTGCCCCCTCAGACCCTGTCGCCCCTGCCGAGCCTGCCGCCCCTGTTGACCCCGTGGCCCCTCAGCCTATCCCTGATGTTTCCGCTGCTCCTGACACCTCTGTCCACACCTCTGTCGGTGTCGAGAGTACCTTAGCTGAGCCCACCTCCACCACTGCTTCCGCAGCTGTCACCACCACCACCGGCCCTCTGTCTGCTGAGCCTGTTTCCTTTGCCCCACCCGAGCGCCCGCCGACCATAGTTGAGTGCGGAGAGCCCTCTGTCTCCACTGCTGCCGTATTTTCCGAGAGTTTCGTGGCGTCTGTCCACACTTCTGTGCCACTGACCTCTCTGGCCGCCTCGCTGCCTCTTTTATATTCTTCTTTCGCTGCTGCTGCCCCCACTTCTCACCAGCCGGTGCCCCGGCCTCACACCGAGGCCAGGCCCACATTTGCGAGCACAGCACCTTTCATTCCCTTCCCCGTTGAGCCCGTCACATACGCGTCCCGAGTATGCCAGCCACGCCCTGCACAGCCCCGACCGGTGCGTCCTTCTGCACCACCTCCCCCCGACACTGTACTTCAGAGCATTCGTGCTCTAGAGGGGGCGGTGAGTGGCCTCAGAGGTGACCTTAGGACCCTGTCCTCCACCGTCTCTGCGATGGCTGGCCGCTTTGACCTGATCCCTCAGATTCACTACTGTCTTACCCAGGTCTTGGAGCGTCTTCCCCACGTACCACCACCCACCCAGCAGGTTCCCACCCACACTTCCACACACACTCGACCTGCTTCCACTTCTACACCCACACCCGCTCAGCGGCCTGTCCAGCCACCACCACCACTTCCGCCTCAGGACGGAGACGGCGCAGCACCACCTTCTTAGGCACCCTTGATGCCATCGATTATTCCTGCCGTTGTGCTGCCCGTTTCTGCTGGGTCCTGATGCATTTATGCCCACCCCCCTCCCCTCACTTATTTTGGGATTCTCATTCTGACCGTATCTTTATATATCTTTTTTGGGAGAGAGGGAGAGTTTTTGGTGACACACTTATATATCTGTATCGCTCCATATCTGTGCATGCATCATGTCCGCATCATATTTTCATTTCTTTATTTTTTCTTTTTATTTTCATTTTTTTCATCATGCATGCATCCTCACTTACCCCTTACATTACTTGTCTCTCGGTGTGCCACACTTTGCACATTGAGGACACTGTGCCATTTAGCTTGTGGGAGTGAGTTCTCACGATCTTTTTCGATTTGCCACCTTTATTTTTAGTTTTTCACGCCATTTTTTTTGCTTTTGCACTTATTTTCATCATTCTTTCTCATTTTACCATGCATCACGTTTTTCTTATTTTTCTGCGTGTCGCATTGTAAATAGTTTTATTTTCCCTTTATCTTTATTTCTTTCTTTTTCATCTCATGCTAGAGATGACTTTTCTGTGATGACGACGACGTGGAGTTAGCTTATTCTATATGCATGCTTTATTTTTCATGTCTTAGATTTTATTTCTGATATCATATGCTATGACTTGCCTTGCATCTGGAGATAGTAACCCACACTTTTTCCACATGAAAATGGATGAAATTTTATTATTAGCTGAGTCTGAATATTCATATGTATGCTATCACAGAAAACACACCAAGATTCACGCATTGAATGCCCATATCTGGAGTACTGATTTCTTTTCCTATATTCACTTCTATATGCATGAATTGTACATTTCACTTCAGGATGATTGAATGATGATAGCTATGATAAATCTGGATTAGTTAGCTTTTTTGTGATCGAAACTGAGTAGATTAGATTACCCTGCTGAAGTTGTCGTGCATGTCTTATAGAGTGAACCGAGGGATATATTTATTTCTTTCTCCACAAATCTTGAACATCATTTCTCTACTTTTAAAATCAGTGGTAAATCTCCCCCTTAGCGATTCTATTATATGGCATTTCCCCCGCTATTACTTCTTATCTCCAAATTTCTTATTCGAAAAAAAAAGAGAAAATATTCTTGTATATCGTTATCTCTCTTCGAGTTGGGATCGTTGTGTATATATGCTTTTGCATCAAAAAAAGTGAGAAAAAAAAGAGAAAAAGAAAAGAGGAAAAATCCTCAATAAAAGATCCCATCTCACATTCTTTCTTTCTCTTCTCTTTTCATTGCTTTTGGAGCTTTCTAAAAATGGGGACGTAAATATTTTTTATGCCACCACGCTTATAGATAAGCTTGGGGGAGGGGATCCATTGATGTGTGAGAGAGTGACTACTTGACGTTGCACGACAACCTATGCTAAGTAATATTCTATACTCGGTGAGATTATTTCTAGCTTTACGAAATCCAGAAATCTAAGCCTAGCCCTCATTTCATGAAATCCATACTTTTCTATTCTCTCTATTCTATAGTGTGATACTCTTATACTCCTGATAGAAAGCATTCAATTGAAAAGTGTGTGATCTGTGATTTGTATACCGCTTTAAATGATTCAGACGATGTTAATTATAAAATTATTCCGTTTTTCATGATTATATTGTTGTTCGTGGGTTTTCTATTTCTATTTGCACTATTACACTATGATATCAAAATAAAATTCTTTGACATGTGTTTTTCATTCAGTGCATGCTATACGAGTAAGCGGAACCCACGTCCTGAGGAAATGATCTAGCAGCCTACCTCTTCGCTTCTTTCTTTCTTCTTTATTTTTATTTCGTTTTTCATTTTTCTCCGTTCTTCATTTTTCTTCATTTTCTCCGCCGTTTTCGTTTTCCGAATCCACCGGGTTCGCCTTTTACTTATCTTCCTCGAGGACGAGTAAGAGGTAAGCTTAGGGGATTTTGATCACTCCTTATTTTACACCTTTTTACCGCATGTTTGCATGCCATTTAGACCGCCCAAATCATGTTTTTCACGATATATCGACGATATTGCGATGCTTTTCACGATTTGTTGTTTTTGTCGCATTTCAGGTGATTTGGCGCGATTTGGAGTGATCTCGAGATGCGCTTACTCCAGACGGTCACCGACGACCTTCCCGAGGGGTATTTTGCTGATTGGAGAGGAGAGGAAGAAGAACGGACGTCGCAGGAGCGAAGAGGAGGCCAAAACAAGCTGTTTCGGCATGTTTTGTGTCCCACTCGGCCGAGTGAAGGAGTCACTCGGCCGACCAGCGAGACACCGCTCGGCCGACCAGAGCAGACACGATTTATATGTGCACTCGGCCGAGCGACGGATACCACATCGGCCGAGTGACGAGACCCCGTCCGCCCGAGTGGCGCCCAGACGAAGCCCTTCAAAAATCTCCAAGTTACTGTTTTTCGGCTGCCTGAGCTTCAGAAGACCCACTCGGCCGAGTGGATAATCCCGTCCGCCCGAGTACCATGAAGCCATCGGCCGAGTGACGACAACTCACTCGGCCGAGCCGCCCCCGAAGTGAAGACCCCTGAATATCGAGACTTACTGAAAATTACAGGGTTTTCACTCGGCCGAGCGACTTTTGTCACTCGGCCGAGTGCGGCGCGCTGCCTGTAGCGAAAATTGCGGAAAACAGTCTGTGTATGGGTATTTTGGTCACAGTTTTTGGACGATTTTGGGGGCTATTTAACCCCTGTTTTTACCCTAGTTTTGAGGGCCTCTCTCTTAGATTTTTTGCAGCCTTTTAGATTAGCTTTTTTAGTTTTATTCTTGTGAATGAAGAGGAGACAAAAGGTTATTTTTGTTGGATTAATTGAAGAACTCCATTGGTTTGTGTTTTCTCTTCTCTAAAAATTCTATTTTTATTGCATATCTCAATATTGTGATGAATTCTATTGCTTATTTCATTGATTATTTCTGTGATCTTGCTATGAATTGTGAGTAGTCGCCACGTCTTGGGGCGTGGGGATGAACCCTACAAGCCCTATTTCATATTTGTGATGAATTGGTAGAAATTGTACTAGAATTGTTATTAAGGATTAGATTGGGATCAATTTACTACGGATGGCTAGGAATTCACATCGATTGGGATTTGCAAGAGATTGGATCCCAATTCGATAGGAAACCCTAGGAATCCGAATAGGGTTGGAATCGAATTTCCGAAGTATCGGTTTGCAAGAGATTGGACCGATACTAGGGTTTCCGGTTCCAATTCCGTGCCAATACCCGTTTGCAAGAGATTGGACGGGTAGGAACTATCCCAATCTAGGTCGTGGGCCGAGTTTGCAAGAGATTGGGCTCGGTGCGCGATTGAACGATGATGTTGATCCTAATGCTAGCTTCCCTAGGCTAGGGTTTGCAAGAGATTGGACCCGAACCTAGGATAGCTATAGACCGGCAACATCGCGAGAGCGTGAGCTTGGTTCTACATTCAGTTGCAACTAGTTCATCCGAATCTCTACTCTAGCAATTTTGATACCAATGAACCACATTGACGAAATACGGTGAGTAGCGGGGATTCCCCGTTCCCTAGACGTCTTTTATTTGATTTGATATTTCCGCATTTTGTCTGACGATTGTGACAGGATCGCCAAAGGCAAATCTCTCTTCTTAAATAGCCAGGTTGATTGGAACAAGCACGTTCATTCGTCCTCCCTGTGTTCGATAACCCGCTCGCCGCTATACCGTGCGCTTGCGGTAAAACTACAACCGTTCTTTGGGGTTACGTCCCGGAGCGATCAGTATGACTGTAGACAGAGCAGCGGGGGTGCTCTGTTTCGTGCCGACGTCGGCGGCATCCTTCGGGAGCAGACGGTGAAGCTCCGGTGGGAGGGTCGCGTGATCGAGGGGGAGGCTGAGCGTGGGTTTGAGGAGATCTGTAACGACCTGAATTTTTCCAAAACATTTAAATCAAATAATTAAAGTAATTTCATTTTTAAAAAAACATTTTGTAATGGTTAATCAGGAGTTTTAAACGGATTTCAAAAATTCTTATAAAAATATTTTGAAACACTAGACTTATTATAAAGTATTTCAGCAATTTCAGATTTCCTCAAATACCCAAAACATTTCTGTTAAAATTCATCTCCAAAAATTACCGTTTTGATTCGACGAATTTATTTTCTATACAAACGTCTTCAAAACGTTTTCAAACTTCTGTAGTAGCATCCTATGATCATTTAGGGCTTCCAACATTAATTTCGTAATTTTCTGATATCATTTCAATAGAGAACCCGCATACCCGCTTTCCAAACATTTTGGCCAAAAACTAGTATCCCCGTAGCCCAAACCCTGAAACGGACTTCGTATTCGCGATCCTCGCAACGATACGATCCAGTGGGTATGTTTTCGTAATTTTTCGGACACGTTTACTAGTAGGGGCAAAATCGTAATTTCGTTACAAATTTTACTATACCGTCACTAATTACACTTAGTGAATTCATCTTACCATTCTAACTATTCTAGTTACTTACCCTCACCTAACCCTTACCCGTATGCCAACATGAGATTCATGCCCCAACCTAATTTCCTACCTTAGTCTAAAGCTAGACCTAACACCACCTAATCTTATTAATTGTTGTTGACTACTTAACATATTTAATTATATAATTTAACTATAAATTATTCCCTAAACCCCCTCTCTCTCACACCCAGGCTATCAACCCCGAACCCATCTTCACCAACCCTAGACCAGGCTTATCTTTCTCCCCTCTCTCTCGTTCTCAAGCCCAGCCTATCCCCTTCATCAGCTAACACTAACTCACTCAACCCTAATCCATGCAAAACACGCACGCAAACCCCCGAACCCAAGCTCTTAATGAACAAGCTTGAACAGATTTTTAGAGCTCGGTTAGTAAACGAACAGAGCTTGAACATAACTATGTTCGTTCATTTATGTTCATGAACAAGCTCGTTAAGTGTTCGTGAACAAGCTCGTGAACAAGCTCGCTAAGTGTTCATGAACAAGCTCGTTAAGTGTTCGTGAACAAGCTTGTTAAGTGATGTTTATGAACAACCTCGTTAAGTGATATTCGTGAATAAGCTCGTTAGGTGTTCGTGAACAAGGACTTGAGTGAATTAAAATTAAAATTAAACACTCACCTCCTCAAATTGAATTAAACATATCCACCTCTTCAACTTCCCAGCTTCCCACTCCTAGACTCCCAGGCTCCCAGCTCTCTTTTGGTCCATTGACATTGTTCGTTCGTTTGTTTGCAAATCTGTTCATGAACAAGATTGATTGTGTGTTCGTTAACACGTTCACGAACATGTTCACGAACAAGCTCGATAAGTCTTGTTAATGAACAGAACGTTTGTTCGGTAAGCTCGGTTTACGTTCGTTTATGTTCATTTACGTTCGTTCGGTAAGCTAAACAAACAAGCTTGAACATGTTTTTAGAGCTCGGTTAGTAAACGAACAGAGCTTGAACATGGATTTTGTTCATGAACAAAACCAAGCACACTGTTCAAGCTCGTTCAAGCTTGTTCGTCAACAGCCCTAAGCTCAGCCCCCCTCTCGTTCTCCTCCATCAGCTCCTCACCCACGAGCGCCGCCCACGCCTCCGTGAGGTACACCCTCCTCCGCCCATAGATCCTCTTCCCGCTGCCATCTTCGACTCCGAGCCCCCGACCCGTCGCCTCCGCCATGAGTGCGGCCTTCGACAACCGCCAACCACTTCCCCGCTCCGCCTTAGTCCGACGAGTCGACACCACCTCGGAGCAGCGCTGCCCCTCCCGAAGTCCGACGAGCCCGCCTCCCTCTCCTTGCATCACCCCAAAGCACCCAACGCCTCGCCATGATGCTGCACTCCACGAAGCTCCGACGAGTGCCCCTCGTGCTGCTCCGTCCGACTGCACCAAGCTCCGCCCTTGTCTCCGACGGGAGCACACGCATTCGACCCGAAGTTCCCCATGCTTCGGCGGATCCCAAGACAACGACGACCGCCGCTCCGTTCGCCCTCTTCCCCATGTCGAGAACACCCCGCTCCATCGACAGCATCCCCTCTCCGAGCGCCGCTCCCCGCCTCCGCTCCTCCTAGCGTCAACAGCGCCCCTCGCCCACGCTGCTCCGACGTCGCCTCAAGCCCACGAGCTCTGCCTCGACACCGCTCCGACGAGGCAAACACCCCCGTTTCCTCTTCCCGCTGGGCTCCGCCACCGCCAGCGCCGCCTCCGCCGTGGTCTGACGCCGCCTTGTGTCGCCATCTGACGCCGCCCGACGCCGTCTGCCGCTTCCCCCGATGCCGGCTGCCTCCGACGTCGAACACGCCCCCTCGCATGCAAGCGTCGACGTAAGAAGCTGCGATATACGTATACGTATAAATCCAACTAAATACGAGCATTTGCATATTTTAAAATTATTAAATGGGCTTTACTGGTTTTAAATTCATAGTAAATAATATACAAGTCAGAAAATTACAAAACTAGGCCCAGAAAATCAGAAATGACATTCTGGACCCAATGACGCTAGTTTCGTCTCAATCCGACGCTTAGTTTGTCCAGAATAAATTTTTAAGCCTAAAAGTTAAATCCGTTATTTTCATTCAAAAATCAGTAACGTGTTATTTTCACGTAAACTAATATGTGAGAAAAATATATGTTAAAGTACTCTTCGAGACGGCCATTTTGACAGTTCATTTGCAACTTTTCGATGCGGATTGCATCCAGAATAAATTGTTGAATAATTACGTTACTAATTGAAAAATGTTTTTTAAAATTATTTTTGAGCTTTTAAAAATTATAAAAATTTATGTAAACTTCAGAAAAATATTTCCTCATACGATAAAATTATTTTCCTTATAACTAGGCTATAAAAAAATTTATAACGCTTTTTGACTACGTTTTAATCCATTTAAAAATCGAAACGACCAAATTATTTACATAGAAATGTCGCGTTCTTTAACCAATTGTTTCTTGTGTTTGCAGGTACCAATCCTCGTGCACCAGCTTCTCTAGCTCCAACCTCGTCTTGTCACGACGAGCTTGAAATTAGTAAGTCACGACTAATTCTAAAATTAGAAAATTAGTTAGTGTCCTCGTATGTATTTAGGACATCACTATATCCTCAGAACGGCTACTTGACTTGAACCGAACTAGAAACCTAATCTAATAGTAAAGTAATCGACTATAGATTACTTTGCCAACTTTCAACTTTGGTGGTTGTTAAACACAAACATCAACTTGGGTAAATTGTGTGCTAAACAATACTTCTACATGCTCGAAGCATGGAATCGATATCCACGTTATTGGACTTGTCTTTATCATCAGTTCGCTTTGGCACAGTCTGCTTTGGAATGAGTTAATACTCCCTGGTTTTCAATAAAAAGTCAACCAGTTGTCTTGGTTTGACTAGTAACTTGTGGAATATCTTGTGGAATATCTTGTGGAATATCTCGTGGAACATCATGAAAAGAAAATGTACATAGAACACTTGACACATCACTGGGGGTTTTGGGATAACTCATAGTTTGAGAGAGTATGGGAGTGACTGGAGTTCGATCTTCCTGTCCTGTCGCCTGAGTTTCGGCATCCTGTCCTGCTACCTGAGTTTCGGCAAAATACATGTCCTGCTGCCTGTGTGTCGGCATTCGTCTGGGTCGCACCCAGGCAAGAGATGGACTTGATGGTCACATATTGTACTCTCCGACTTGAGTCACGTATTGTAGTTACTTTTGCACAGTCACTTTTACTTTACGCATTACAGTCACCTTTACTTTACGCAGTACATACACTTTACTTACTACACTTGTGCAGTCACAGTACTTTACTTATCGTACCTTTAGCTACAGCAGTAGTATGTTTCACCTGCTTAGTCTGCTTTACACTTGCACTACCACAGCACAGTGGTTCTCTCCTTTCAGTTCACTTTGCCTTTACTTTCAGTTGTGTACAGTTTTAACTCAGTACTTTACTTTTCACTCTGACCTGCTTGTACGTAGTTACTTTTTGTCATACGTGTGCACTGCTTCTTTTCTATATTTAGAATTATTGTGACTTACATACGGTTCCATCTCCGTGGCACTGCAGACGACGTACAGATGAAGATAGATGCTCCTGAGCTAATAGCGCCAGAATTCGACCGCGGCTTCCAGGGTTATTTTCAGTTGTGTACTTTCATTCTTTCATGTATATCTGTTGGGACATCTTGTACGGTATGGAATGTAATAATTGGACACTATTTGAGTATTTTTGTACATCTCTGCATCGTGGCTATTTTGAATTCACTGGTAACCTGCAGGACCTGCGCAAATATCAAATAAGTAACGGGCCCCCGGGAGCGGGTCGTTACAAGATCGGAGAGGGGATCGTCAGTGGGGTGTGTGGCGTTGCAGCGTCATGGGGGCTGGGCTTCTCGTTGGAGGCGGGCTCGGAGAGCTGTGTGATGGGCTTCGTCGGAGGAGGCGTTTGGTGAAGCCTGAGGCGTATGACGACGTCTTCGGCGATGGAAGAGGGAGGTAGGGAGTGTGTGCGTGCGTGGGTTAGGGGAGAATCGGTGTGTGGGTTTGAGAGGATGGGTTCGTTCGAGTCGAAGATGAACGAGCATGGGTTTTGCCGCTAAGGGTAGGGGAAAGAGAGGGGCTCGGGGCTGAGGGCTTTGCTCTGGGTGTTGTGAAGAGGGTATAGGATTAGTGGGGGGGAGCGATTGGGTGTGTTTCGTTCGGGCTTGGGTTGTTTGTGTATGTGCCGAACAAACCATGAAGTCTGGGTTTAAATAATGTTAAACAAGTTTAGATTCAAAGACTTAGTAAGGGTATTAATAAGGGCTATTAAATGGGTTGGTGGAAAAGTTGAATAAGCAAAGATAATTTGCTTAATCGAGTTTCACGTGGGCTACGAGATAAGCGGTGGTTAGGGTAATTAATTTTGGTTGGTAATTAGTAATTGAACATGGTTAATTAGTAAAATCGTAGTTAATTATAAATAAGAAATTACGATTTTGCCCCCGATACTAAACGTTCCGAAAAATTACGAAAACATAGCCACTGGTTCGTATCGTCGCGAGGATCGCGAATACGAAGTCCGTTTTGGGGTTTGAGCTATGGAAATCCTAGTTTTAGGCCAAAACGTTTAGGAAGCGGATTAGGGGGGTAGCGGGTTCTCTATTGATTTGACTTCAGAAAATTACGAAATTAATATGAGGTGCCCTAAAGGATCATAGAATGATATTGTAAAAGTTTGAAAACGTTTTGATGATGTTTGTATAGAAAATTAATAATTAAGCCAAAATAGTAATAATTGAAAATGAGTTTTTATCAAAATTGTTTAGAGGTATTTGATGAAACCCGATTTTACTGAAATACACCATAACTAGTTTGATACTTCAAAATATTTTTACAAGAAAATTTTGAAATCATTTTTGATTTAAAAACTCCTGATCAACCACTATAAAATACTTTTTAAAAATGAAAATACGTTAAATACGTAATTAAATGTATTGAAAGATACGAGTCGTTACATTTGAAGAACAAGAGGATTCTTCAAAAGGGTGAGTTTCCTTGTCCCCCTTGTTTTAAGGGAAAACTAATAACGAGACCATCCCTCCTAAAAGTGGGATTAGAGTCTCCAGGCTTCCTAGAGAGAATTCATGGTGACATGTGCGGGCCTATTCACCTTGCAAGTGGCCCATTTCGGTACTTCATGGTACTGATTGATGCATCCACTAAATGGTCTTATGTGTGCCTATTGTCCACCCGCAACCTAGCTTTCCCAAAGCTCTTGGCACAAATAATTAGGTTGCGGGCTCATTTCCCCGATAATCATATCAAGAAATTACGTCTGGCTAATGCGGGCGAATTCACTTCTCAAGTCTTCGTAGACTATTGCCGGGCAACGGGTATCGAAGTTGAACATCCTGTAGCACATGTTCACACCCAGAATGGATTAGCAGAGTCTCTTATAAAGAGACTTCAATTGATTGCACGTCCATTGCTCATGCAATCCCAGTTGCTCATGTATGCTTGGGGGCATGCTATACTACATGCATCATCTCTTATTAGGATAAGGCCATCTGGTGGCCATATATTATCTCCGATGCAGCTAGCATACGGTACACCACCATATATCTCTCATTTGAGAGTGTTTGGTTGTGCGATATATGTCCCAATAGCATCACCTTAGAGGACCAAAATGGATCCTCAGCGTCGTCTGGGTATCTATATTGGGTTTGATTCATCCTCTATTATTAGATACCTGGAACCTCTCACGGGGGACGCATTTAAAGCACGTCTTGGTGGCTGTGAATTCGATGAGAAATTTTTTCCAAAACTAGGCATGCAGTCTAAGAAGCATATTGCTTCTGAGACCATTTCTTGGGACAAGAGGTCTTTGTCTCTATATGATCCGCGCACTAATCTGTGTGAAGATGAGATCCTAAAGATCCTTCACATTCAGAACACAGTACATTTACTTCTGGATAAATTTACGGACAACCAAAAGATTATTCGTTCACACGTCCCTGCTGCCAACACGCTAGCTAGGATTGACATCCCCACAGATGGATGCAATCTACCAGCAACAGAATTGGCTGTACCTCAATTGAAAAGAGAACAACCGCCAGGTTCAAAAGATAAATTTCCTCGAAAGATGACGATTCCTGGAGTATTACGATGATCCCTCCACAGGATGCTGAGCTCGGACCAGCAACTTCTCCCCTCCTTATTTCCCCTGCAGAGGAAACGATAGGAGAACCATCATTAAATTACGTACGTACTGGAGAGGTACTGGACAGATATAGCACAGTCGGCGACGACGATTTTGCGTTCACTATCGTCGTTCACGTCACTGGATACGACGATGACGTCGAACCACGATCTCTAGCGGAAAGTAAACGCAGAGTAGATTGGCCAAAGTGAGATGAGGCAATAAGAGTAGAGCTGGACTCACTCTTGAAACACAAAGTCTTTGGACAACTAGTCCAAACACATGTAGGTGTTAAACCTGTGGGATATAAGTGTGTCTTTATTAGAAAAAGAAATGAAGAAAATGTGATCGTACGCTACAAGGCACGCCTTGTAGTGCATTGATTTTCCTAAAGGCCGGGATTTATTATGAAGATACATATTTTTCGGTCATGGATGCGATCACTTTCCGATTCTTGCTTAGCCTATCATCTCTGGAAAGCATAGAAATGCAGCTCATAGACGTTGTGACTGCATATCTATATGGCGATATAGATAAAGAAATCTATATGAGAATTCTAGATGGGTTTAATTTACCCCCAGAGGTGAAAGAGAGATCTCGGGACATCTTCTCTGTAAGGCTTCAAAGAACATTATATGGTCTTAAGCAATCAGAAAAATGTGGTATAACAGACTAAGTGTTTTCCTTGCACATCAATAATTCACAAACAATGAAGTCTGCCCATGTATCTTTATCAAAAGAACGGGAACGAGATTTGTCATCGTTCGTAGTATATGTGGATGACTTAAATCTCATATGATCTCCTGCAGAGATCAATGCGATATCTGAAAGCCTAAAGCATACCTTCGAAATAAAAGACATAAGCAAAACGATGTACTGTCTTGGCTTACAGATTGAACACCTACGAGGTGGAATCCTGTTACACCAATCAAACTATACAAGGAAACTTCTAAGCAAGTTTCGAATGAAACAATGCATCCTTTAAGTACTCCAATGGTCATGAGATTACTGGATGTTCATAAGGACCCCTTCCGGCCGCTGGAAGAGGAGGAGGAGTTACTGGGTCCTGAAGTACCATACATTAGTGCCATTGGAACACTTCTATATCTGGCAAACTGCACGCGTCCTGATGTAGCATTCGCAGTAATCTTCTTGCCAGACATAGTGCTGCGCCAACAAAGCGCCACTGGAACAGAGTAAAGAATCTTCTACGCTACCTCCAAGGTTCTATAGATCTGGTACTATACTACCAGAGAGGTGCCTCCCCCCAGTTACTTGGTTATGCTGATGCAGGTTACCTATCGGATCCCCACACAACAAAATCACAGACTGGTTTTGTGTTTACATACGGAGGAACTGCTATTTCATGGAAATCGATAAAGTAAACCACAACAGCAACATCATCCAATCACTCTGAACTCATTGCGATCCACGAAGCAAGCAAAAAGTGTTTTTGGCTTCGCTCCGTCGTCCAACACATCTTTGATACCACTGGCCTAAAGACTGGTGATCTTGAGCCCACTGTCTTGTTTGAAGACAACACTGCATGCATTGCACAACTCAAAAAGGGCTACATCAAAGGCGACAGAACGAAACACATATCTCCCAAAATCTTCTTGACACACGATCTACAAAAGAACGAGAAGGTCAAAGTTCAGTAGATCCAGTCCTGCAACAACTTAGCTGATTTATATTCTAAGTCTTTATCGAGATGTATTTTTGTAAAACTTGTAAAAGGAATTGGTATGAGACAGCTTAAAGACCTACAAGCCTGAAGCTTGTACGGATCAGTGGGATTAACCTGTAAGTTGCACTCTTTTTCCTTAAGCTGTTGGTTTTTCCCACTGGATTTTCCATAGCTAAGGTTTTAACGAGGCAAACACGATTACTCTGGATCCAGAAGTATTAACCCCTTGGCTTTATATGCTAAAACCAAAGTAATGGATGGATAAGAGGAAGTGTTATGAGTGAGGGAGGCCTTTGTCTTCCCCATCACTTTATCCCTCCATTACTCCCCAATAGTTAGTATAATGGGGACCTTTAGAATTCATGCCCTTTGGTATTCCATATGAATGAATAAATAGAGGACCATGGACTTGCGCCATGGTTACTCTTTCTTTTGAGTTTTAACACCATTTAAGTTGTTTTCTTTTTTGGATTTAATCCTGAATTTTTGTTTTGATTTCGCTGGATTTTTTGGATTTTAATTAATTTTCGTTGGGTTTCTCGTGGGAGTTTTTGCTGGAGAAGAAGTCTCGGAAAGAGGAGTTGCTTGGTGAGGTGAAGAAGGAGCCGAGGTGGAGGAAGAGGAGGTGAAGTTGAAGGCGGTGAAGAGAGGATGTAGGAGGAGGCAGATGAAGAAGCCATGGATAGTAAAATTGTGGTGCAGTATGGAGATAAAAAAGATATGACAGTTACTCTTAAAAATATTAGTAACTCGTAACTAAAAATGTATGGTGCATAGGAATTTCTGTAGGGTAAATAGCAGCTTGGGAGTTACTATGCGCACAGAACCAAATTGCTCTTCACACAGACCACTTTATACACACACCCAAACTAATTTGAAAATCATTTTTTACTTTACACACAACACCATATCCACATGACCCCGCCCCTCGTTTGTCGCTCCCATAGTTGCCGCCACTTCCCCCCACTCCATCCTCTTCATTCATCCCCACATGCGGCCCCATCCATGAGTTCGCCGCCATCTCCTCTCTAGGTGCCGCTTTCCCCCCACCCCATCATCTTCCTCCACCCTCTTCATTCCTCCCCCATCGTCCGTCGCCGTAGCATCCACCACTCCATCATCCTCCTCACCCCTCTTCATGGCCCCCCTTCCCTCACCCATAGCCACTGACTCCGCATATCCGTTTTTTTTTTTGGGGGGGGGGACAGTGGCGACAGTGGCAACGAAGGCGACGAACAAGGGGAGAGGGAGGAATGAAAGGGGAGCGGGGAGATGGCACACCGGTAAAGTTTGAAAAGAGTTGAAGAGTTAAAGAGGAAAAGGTTTTAATGGCACACCTTTAAATTTTGAATGTAAAATAATTGAATGTAAAATAAGTGAGTTGTGTAAGTAACAATTTTGAATGTGCGCATAGTAACTCCCCAGCAGCTTCCACGTCTACACTGTTCTTAAAAGTGAAAGGTTCATTTGGCCCTCCAAAGGAGAATCCTTTCAGCTAGCTTTATTAAGCAAATCCGATGTGCGCCTATTGGCGTGATCCAGCAAATTCAGACAGTAAAATTCTGCCACGCAACTACTATCGTCCACAATAACAAGAGAACGAATCTTCAATTTTGCAGTGTCGACAGGGCTTTTCAGCAAAAGTGCCTATATCTCGCCGACGTCCGTCGATATTTCCCTGAATTTCACTCTCTCCCGAGAGCGAGCGACCGAGCGAGCGTAGAGGGAGACGATGGACGATCCTTTCATCCGAGATCACGACGCGTCCGAGCTCGAGATCGCTGGAGAGTTTCTCACCAACTGGCTTCCTTTCCTCTCACGCGGCCTCTGCGATCGCTGCTGTCAAACCCTAGCCGACCGTATCCGATCTATCCGGCAAGGTTAAGTCTTTTTTTCTTCTTCCAAATATGGGGATTTTAGCTCTCCCTTACATCTATGCTAATGGATCCGTTGTTTTCAGAACCACCAGCGGCGGAGTCTTCGGACTGCACCGATCAGATTGATTCTAGCGGAGGAGCGGATCCGGATCCAAGTCCGATCAAGAGTCATGATCCGCTCTCGGATTCACATACTCCAGGTCGATGTCTCTTCATAGCTGATGTCCTTTTACCTTTAGTGCTTCTTTTTTGACATATTTCTACTATGTAGATTTGCCGGTGGAGTCTCCGAGCTGGAGCCAGAACATAGAGCCTAGCGGATGGGGGACTGATCCGGAACCGGACCCGAGTCCGGACCCGAGTCCGAACTCGCCGAAGGTCAGGATGTCGTGGGCGGACATGGCACAAGAGGACGAATTGGCGGAGGAAGAGGAAAGGACAAGGGAGAGGAGCGGAAGCGAGGGGAGGAAGAAGGTTGAGCTGCCGAGAGAGCAGAGGGAGTGGATTAGGTTCAAGAGTGTTGCGAGGAAGAAGGATTTTATTTGCTTAGAGAGGGTGAATAGCAAAATCGTGAATATTTTGGATGGATTGGAGCTGCACACTGGTGTTTTTAGTGCAGTAGAACAGAAGAGAATTGTTGATTTTGTGTATGAGCTGCAGGGAAAAGGCCGAAATTCGGAGTTAGGAGGTAAAAGATAAATCTTTTGTATTTTTATTATATTTTGATCATCTTCTTATCACAGAGAATTGTTTAAATTGTCACATTACAAAATGGGGTTACATGTTTGGTAGATTTCTACATGTCATGTGTATCATTCAATTATATCCCACTACTGCTGCTTTCTTCTAATTGGAAGCATCACCTACACTTGCACCCCTCCTAATTTTCTTGACTTTCATGACACTAAATATGAACTCTAATTACCATAAGTTATGATTTAGAAACATGTGTCTGGTACATGATTGATACCACCCTTAGTGAAATTTTGAACTGGTCAATTACTTTAGGTCATTTTTCACTCATGCATCCCTGTCTCACCTCATAACTATGAACTTGTGGGTAGACTTTGAAGAACTCTTGTATGTTTTCTTGATTATATAGCAAATGGTGGCTTGTACTGTTATTATGTTATGTAGGATTCATAAATATGTTTAACGTATAATTTGCCTCTCATTGAGTGTAGCACTCATCATGTCTACTAAGATGATCTACAATGATGGAATCACCAAGAATATTTTCTTGAGGATTTCTTTTAGATGCAAGGTTCACATACAATTAAAATACTGTCTGGTTACTGATTGAAGCAACATGAGAACTATAACTAACATAGAATTTTCAACTTGATAACTAAGCAAATCATAAATTTTGAAAGAACGTCCGATAATTTGTTTACCGTAAAAAATCCGAATTGTAGGTTTCCTTGACAACCTTAAATCTTGTTGCTGATTGAAGCAACATGAGAACTATAACAGACATAGAATTTTCAACTTGATAACCAAGCAAATCATAAAATTTGAAAGAACGCCCAAGAATTTGTTTACCCTAAAAAAATCCGAATTGTAGGTTTCCTTGACAACCTTAAATATAAGTCATCTGACTTAATGTTTATGATTGAATCTGCTAATATGATTAAACCTTCTTAGGCATGTGCTTTTCATGTTTAACTGAGTTAATAAGCAAGGTTGCAAGAATTCATATATTAACTATAAATTCACTCTGGTCACTAGGGCCAGCATTGAGAATCCATTCCATGTGGCCTGCTTGCAACTTGTACATGGATAGACCAATAATTTGTTGCATTCTTCAACTATTTAAATCCTTGTTGAGTCATTTCCCATGGAAAATCAAATGGTTGAAGTTTTCTACTTGAAAGCACCACATACAATGTTAAAGAAGGCGCCTAGCAGACCTCATGTTTCCACGACCCATGTGTCCCCCATCCCGTTATGCAAGGTTGAGTGTTATTTACTGCTTTTCGATGAATCAAAAAAGAAGAAGGCGCCTAGCACCTCGTAGAGTTGGACCCGTCGCTAGTGCATAACTACCTACCAGGCTGAAGTGCCTTATAGGTGATTGGGAAAATAATAACCAATAAAAAGTAAAGATAAGAATGGGGTTACTAGTCTTGCCTCCTGATTGCACCCTAAGGGGTCGATGCTAATAAAACCACATCGCACGGGTCGTGTGTAGTCGCTTACGGGTTGAACACGAGTAGGCGGTTAATGAGTATCGGTTTTATGGGTTCTTGAATGAAAGCTACGCGATAGTGCCGGTGATTGGTTGGTGAATAGTAGAAAGAGTGTGGATCAAAGGGTAAAAGCTCTAGGACATGAGGAATCCCCACCACTGGACTATGGTTATGGTTAAACTAGTAATCATCCGGTTGTCGGGTTCATTGGGACTCGGGAGAGATCGTGTAACCTAAGGGCATTCGTCTATCACCCACTGTCGTGATGCATGATAGGTTATTTCCTTATGTCATGTCCAACCCCCGCTGTCGCGATGCAATGATAAGCCAACCCAACCAACACCAATGTCAGTGGTCTCCAATGCATCGGTGTACGTTGGACGCATTACGTTTGACGAATATACCCAATTTTCCTTCCGTTCACAGTGGCGTTCGGTGATTATACCTATATTGAGAGAGCTCTTAATCGGTGTCCGTTGGTGGTCAGACACCGATATTATGGATCGTTGTAGGGATCGGATCTCCGGATTGGTCCCGACTTTTTGTCGGCGGCCAATCCGATCACCCCGAAGGAAGGGGGTCGAATATACGACAATAATAATCGTCCCAATGTACACCTAATCTCAATTAGCCCAGCAATTAAATCAATTAGTTAGTTCAAACTATAACCCCAATCAAATGGGGTTCATCTCATTGCTCTAGAAGAAAACTACTCACTATCCATTGCAATAGAAGGGGTTTCTAGGGATGGGTAGTCATCTAAAGCCATAGATTCAGATTAGAATAGCAATAGATGATGAAACAGTGTAATAGTTACAAGGGGAGAAGATTTCTATTAAGAAAAGCTAAACTGTTACACTAATAAGCAATTATAACAATGGAAATAACAAAATAGGAGAGTTCAGAATTCTTACAAACTTGCCCAAACCCTATAAAATAACAGAAAATGGTTGAAAGAAGGATTCCCCTTGCAGGAGGATGAAGGTGCGCTTATATAGGGGTGGCAAAATTGACCCGACCCGACCCGACCCGAACCCGGCCTCTTGGGTCGGGTATGGGTAGGGGCCAATCCGGGTCGGGTCGAATTCGGGTCAACCCGATCGACCCGGATAAAAATCCGGGTCAGGTACGGGTTTGACCCCTCGACCCGGTTGACCCGAATTCGACCCGTATTTTCACTCTTTTCACCCCAACCCGACCCGGACCCGACCTTTTTTGAAAAATAATCACTATTTCACACCAAACCCGAACCGAACCCGACCCGAACCCGACCCGTACCCGACCCGTAAGACAAACCGGGTCGGATACGGGTCACCCGGGTTACGACCGGGTCGGGTTCGGGTATCCGAACCCTGACCCGAATTTAATTCGGGTCGGGTTCGGGTTTACCCTTATTCGGGTCGGGTCAAACCTGACCCGACCCGAACCCGACCCGACCCGTCCGTTTGCCACCCCTACGCTTATATATGCGCGCCCAAACGACCAAAATAACCACCAGTTTCCGCCCTAGGTGCCTCAGGAAACTGGTCCGACGCGACCGCGTCAGAAACGACGCGGTTGCGTCGTTGCCGTGCGTGAATAGGGAATTGGGGGCTTCAGCGACACGGTCACGTCAATAAAGACGCGGTCGCGTCGAAAACGGTTACGCGGCCGTGTCGATCTGCTCTTGTCGTCGTAAATTCGCATTGACGCGGCCGCGTCGAAAACGGTTACGCGGCCGCATTGATCTGCTCTTGTCGTCGTAAGTTTGCATTGACGCGGCCGCGTCGAAAACGGTTACACGGCCGCGTCGATCTGCTTTTGTTGTCGTAAATTCGCGGCCACGTCAACTTCGTCCGCACGGACCGCAAAAGCCATTGATCTTCAATCTTTATCTTTAATCTTTACGTCTTCTGACGCGGCCGTTTGGTGGTATTTGACGCGGCCACGTGGATGTTGTCTCCAATGCAGTTTGACGAGGCCGTATGAGATATGGTGACGCGGCAGCGTGGGTCTCAGTTGTTCACAAAATCATCTATTTTGCACCAATTGATTCCCCGGCTTTGCTCCTTTCGACTCTTTGCGCTAAGATCTCGTCATATGGTCCCTAATCAGTACATATTTCCTTCAAATTACTCGAGGGACCACAAAAGCAAAAGAAGAGACAAAAAACGGGGAAAACGGGGAGGAATGGAGAATGAAACGATGTAAAACGTGCTCAAAAAAGAGTGGAAAACTATATACAATAATCACTCATCAAAATCCCCCAAGCTAAACTCTTCCTTGTCATCAAGGAAGACAAGATAGAGTAGATTGGAGGAATGCAGTCAACATGCAAATGGTGCAGCGATGAAACTTCGAGAATTTTCAAAAATTGAGAATATATATGTGTGTGAAATGAAAACTCGAATTCGAGAAACCAAAATGCTCGGAAATCTTTCCGTCGGTGAGAATATGTTTCCTAGGACGTTATTCCTACTCAAATCGCCAAGCAATACACTAGACGATGGCTATACTCACATTTTAAGACATTTCCTCTAACTCGACCTTAGATTGAGCGTGTATAAACCTAAGCTATACAATGGTCGAAGAGGGGATATGTATGGGATAATGGGATATTGGTCGATCGAGGCAGTGGCACTCACGCTACGACACTGTTCCTTGTTTCAAGAAATTGCCAAGTTTATTCATGGTTTTTTATATACACATGTATATATAATTTTTTTTTCTTTTTTTGGATTTGTAATTGGGTTGTGTAAGGAGCGTTAGGTCGGTGACTCCCAGATCAGACGACCTTAGGGCACCGGGCCAAGAAAGACCCCTCGGACCTACTAACTCAACCCAAATGGAATCCTTATTCATACGCACTCCCCCAAGCTAGGCCTTTTTACGCGAGGCTCCGATTGTTACTATCGTGGGGATCCGGTTACACAGCTTCGCTGTGGAACGGTGCATACTAATTTTTTCTATTCACAAATTTTTTCTTTATGGTTTTTTTGAAAATCATGGGGTAAACTAGGCAGATTCAATCCTCAGTACTAGGCGAAATGTGGTTATCCAAGTCTCGAAGGACTATAAATCATTATGCACAACTATTGGCTCTTAAGGTCCATGCATAGAATGGGCTCCTAGGTGTCAAAGCTAGGGTATTATAAAGGATTGCAAGGAGGCCAAAGCTAGGGTATTACAAGGGATTTGAGGTAAGGACTATTCACATATTCAAATCGACATCATGGAAATCGAGCATTAAAGTCGGAAAACGAATTTCAAATCAGGATTCAGCGCATATAAAAACTCGTTTTCGAAAAATTCTCGAGGCGAATACAAGTATATACAAATGTATGCATGATGTGAATGCGAATATTTTTGGAGTTTTTGATTGTTTTGATTTTTTGTCTTTTTGAATGCATATATTGAATTTAAACATGGTGCATATGGAAAAGAGAGAAAGATGGAAAATAAGAAAGAAAAAGGGAAATGAAAACGAAAATAACGATAAAAATAGGAAAATAAGAGGGAAAAAGAGAAAATTAGCGCGAAAGAGCTCCTACCCCAAGCTAAACCAATCGCTGTCCTCAACGCGAGTAAAACACAGAAAATGACGTGAGGACAAATAAAATTAGGGGAAGAGACCCAGGTGCATCTCCCCCAAACTATATATAATCGTGCCCGAAAAATGATGCAAGTGTGCGATGCATGTGCTAAATGAATAGGGGGTGCCAAAAATGTGTGGTGCTTCAATCAGGCTGAGCCACCGTCAGGTGGTGGCTGGGTGGGTGTGGTGGGTGGAGTGGATGGGACGACAGAATCAGCTAAATGCTCAGCTGCCGTGTCAACGTGTGGTGTGGATGGAGTGGTGTGGACAAGCTCAGATTTTATAGGTGGAACAGGTGGAGATGGGGTGGTCTAGTCGTTCTCAGAGGACGAGGAGAGAAGGATGATGGTGCCGCCACGTGGTGGGGAAGTAGGAGGAGGTGACGGGGTATGCGAAGGGGATGGAATGGGAACGGACTTCGTGATGTGTGGTGGAGAAGTGTGTGGAATCATGGGGTCGGGGTGGGGTGAGGGTGGAGGGGTAGAAGTGTGCCCAATCCCAGGATCAGGCTGTGGGAAGGGTGGTGGTGTGGTAATGCGTGGTGTGACGGCGTTGGTGTCCTCGGGCACCTGAGATGACTGGGATGGGATGGAGACGTGTAGTGAGGTGGAGAGTATATTTACAAGAGGGGTGGAAATGGAAGTGGAAGCTGGGGTCTGAGCAGTCTGAGGGGGGTGAGATGGGTGGGGTGTGATGCGGACAGGTAGGAGATGCGGTGCATCAGCTGGATAATGGCCCTGACTATAATGATACTGATAGACCTGTTCGAACGAGGACTGGAGAGTCATGACAACAAGAGCCATGCCATCAAAAGATGTCCTGAAATCAGAGAGGGTATTTCTGACCTCAGTCAGGGTGTTGACAGTGGAATCTCTAAAAGTCCTAAACTCCTCTAAGCGAGCTAGGTGCTCGGTATGGGAACATGGTGGAGGAGGAGCGCTGCTGGTACCCTCGACCCGGGGTCGAGATCTCCTATACTGACGGAGGGCTGGGATGACAAAGCAGTGACGCTCGGGAATTTGGTGGATACTATCGCACGAGTGTTTAGTGATGTAAACTTCGTGCGCTTGTCCTCACTCAAGAAGTTAATGCCGAGCGTGTCCAACTGAGGGGCAGGAAGTGGTTCACACCCTCTCACTAATGACGTGTACTCGGGCAAGTTCGGCTTGAAAAGCCTTCGTCTTTCGGCGCTTGCCCTTGCCCTGGGAGGGGCAAGTGGTGGTAGCCTTTTTTTGCACTCTCTGGGAGGCATCGTGTGAAGGCGTGAGCAATGCAAGATGTGTGCAATGGGGTGTGTGCAGACTCACACAAAAATCAGCGATTTCGGCGATAGAAATTGAAAATTAGTGAGTAGAGGAACGAAATTACCCAAGCTATCGCTCCTTACTGAGATTGATGTCCCCAAAGCTTGTAGATGACTCCCCCAAGTTATTCCAAGTCAAGCACACGGTCTCTTGATGGCCGTGTCATTTCGGATGCTCAAAAACCCTAAAAACTGCCGATCTAGGATTTTCTCGAAGCGACCGCGGGGTGGAGGAGGGTGGTGGAGAGGGCTGATGGAGAGAGAGAGGCTTCGGAGGCTGATTGGAAGAGTTGGAGAGGGTTTGGGAGGATGTTGGGAAGAGATCGAGTCGGAGAAGAGAGTGGAAAGTTGAACCGTTTCGAGAAAATGAACTCGATCAGGCCGTTTGAAGGTTGAAGAGTCTTATATAGGCATTTGACATGGGCCACGTGAAAAATCGAAACGGCCGCGTGAAAACGTTCTAAAAATGGGGGTTGACGCGGTCATGTCTTCTGAACGACGCGGTCGCGTAAGTTCTATTTCATTTTGACAAAATTTGGCATTTGGATACAGAAAGATTCGTGGCCGCGTCGTTTAAATTAACACGGCCGCGTCGATTCGTCCAAAAAGGGAGATCGATACGGCCACGTCATCTAAAGAGACGCGGTCGAAAAAATCCTATGAGAATTTGGGATTTGGGCTTAAACTTTCAGTAACTTCCGCGGCCTGTTTGAAAATGAGTTAAACGGCCGCGTGGATTTGGTTAGGAAGCAGGATTTTCGTGGTCACGTCGAATGAAACGACGCGGTCGCGAAAACCGTCTGAGAAGTGTGATTTTGGCTCGACCTTACAGTAAGTTACGCGGTCGCGTAGATTAAACGATGCGGCTATGTAAAAAGGGAGATTCAGGGTTAAAGATTACCAGCTTGACGCGACCGTTCGTGTCATATTTGCACGGGGGCGTCGATTGTTCCTCTTTTTTCCTTCCACGCGGCCGTGTGAGTCTGGATGACGCGGTCGTGTGGGTTCCTCTTCTCCATACTTCATCCTGCAATTGAACACTTGGTTAAATTCTCGGGTTTGGGGATTTTATTCAAGAACAAAAATCTAGACTAACCTAGTCTAAAATGAAAATGAAAATTTAAAATGAAAAATCTAAATAAAAAACACTTGGGTTGCCTCCCAAGAAGCGCTCGTTTTAAGTCGTGAGCTCGACGCCCTATCTTGATATCATCATGGGGTTTGAAGGTGGAGAAGTCCCGGATGCGGTCATCTCCATGCTCCTTGTTGTTCAGCTCATGGTGGCCCTCTTCTTGCCTCTTCTTCTTCTCGAGGTCAAGTGGATGTAGTCGTGGTGGCTTATCCTTCATATTTCTCTCGGAGGCTTCCTCGTGCTCCTACTTCGTCGCAATCTCCTTCAGCTTGGCCTCTTGCCTAATGGGAGGCTCCACGTTGTCGCTCAGAAAGAGCTCCTCCAAGTTTGTCTCCTTGATTGCTTCTTCAAGGAGATCCACTTGATCCAGACGGCTGACTTCTGTGAAGTTCCTTATCGATTTCTTAAGGTCGAATTCGACCTTCTCTCTTCTAACATTGAGGGAGAGTCTCCCTCCTTTTACGTCAATAAGGACCCCTGCTGTGGATAGAAAGGGTCGACCCAGGATAATTGGGAAGCGTGCGTCTTCCGGCATGTCTATGACGACAAAGTCGCATGGAACCAATATCTTCCCAGTCTTCACCGGCACATCCTTGACTATTCCAAGGGGATACTTCACTAAGCGATCCGCCAACTGGAGCGACATATTTGTGGGTTGGAGCTCCCCAAGATTCAGCTTCTCGCATATCCCAATGGGCATCAAGCTAACGCTCGCCCCCAAGTCGCATAGTGCGCTCTTGATATCCAAAACTCTTATAGCGCATGGGATGGAGAAGCTCCCGGGATCCTCCAGCTTTTGTACCATCTTCCTCTGAATATTCAAATCTCCATTACCTTCTCCCGCCTACCGCACTGGGTAATTATTTTCTTAATGAATTTGGCGTAGGTAGGAATTTCAGAAATCACGTGGAGAAAGAAGATGGAGATGTTCAGTTTCTTCAAGAGCTCGAAGAACTTCCCATATTTTTCATCCAACTTGGCCTTCGCCAATCTTAACGGGAATGAAATCCTAGGCATATATGGCCTGGGAGGCTTGTCAGCGGGCTTTCCTTGCTCCTTCTCTATTTGCTTCTCCTTGGAGGGTCTAGGTTGCGGAGGCTCTACCTCACACTCAACTTCTTTGTCATCACCAGATTCAAGCTCAACGTAAGCTTCTTCTACTCTAGCTTCCTTTTCCATGATGGGCATTGAGAGACCTTCAAACTTCTTCCCACTTCTTAGCGTGATCGCATTCACATGCCCTAAGGGGTTCTCTTCTGTTTGCCCCGGTAATTTCCCTTGTGCTTTGGAGAGCTGGGAGAGTTGCTGCACCATCTGCACTATCGTAGTCTCCATGGACTTCTGCCCCGTCGCCAGCTGCTGCGAGGTTGACGCAAGTTGTGTCGTCATCATTAACTGCTGGATTAAGTTTTGAAAGTAGTCGTTTCTTTGGCCTTGAATCTGGATGTGACTCTCGATTAGCATCACCAGGCTTGACTTTTGAACGGGGGTGCATTTATGGGAGGCCTCTGGTTGAAACTCTGGAATTGGCCTTGAGGAGGTGGAGGTTGAAACTCTTGGGGTTACTGATGGTATGGCGGTGGAGCTTGTAAACCTGGGGCTCGGTAAGAGAAATGGGGTGATTCTTCCACCCCTGGTTATAGGTGCCGGAATACGTGTTGCTCAGCGGCCTTGGATTGTTCCCATATAACGCGTTTGCTTGCTCGATAGTCATATCCGGAGGTGCCGCCATGAGTGATGAACATTCAGTGCTCTGGTGCCCCTGCACACCACAAATTTCACAAACGACCTCCGTAGGCTGCTTAGCAGCACCGAGTCCAATGAAGAAAAGCTGTTTAGTTAAGGCATCAAACTTAGCTGAAAGTAATGATACCTCGTCGACGTCATACTTACCTCCCCTCATTGCTCCAGGAGTCATTGTTCTCTGCCATGTCTTCCAGCAATCTCTTTGCTTCAGCTAGGGTCTTGCTCATTATAGCGTCATTAGCGGCAACATCTATGGACATCCTCACCGGCGGTGTTAGCCCGTTGTAGAAGGCCTGAATAAGCAGCCAATCTGGCACGCCGTGGTGGGGGTAGATTCTTTGGAGGTCCTTAAACCTCTCCCAAGCTTCATATAGAGACTCTCTCTTCGACTGCTTAAAATTGGTGATTTCGTTACGCAGATTAGAAGTTTTCCTTGGAGGAAAGTACTTCGTTAGAAAAGCAAGAGATAAGCTGTCCCATGTAGTGAATGTGTTGGGATTGTGACTCCTAAGCAATCTTTGGCTTTATCCCTAAGTGAGAAATGGAAAAGTCTTAGCCTGATGGCGTCATTGGTGACGCCAATAGTCTTTAGTGTGTCCATCTTTTCCAAGAGGGTGTTGAGATGGTCATTCGGGTTCTTCATAGGGTCCTCTGAGAATTGGTCCCTTTGTAAGAAGTCAACTAAAGATGGTTTGAGCTCGAAGTTATTTGGCTCCACCGCCGGCCTTTGAACGCTAGATGTCGATCTATTGTGGGGCATGTAATAATCGAGGAGCGACCTAGCCGGTGGTGTTTGCGGTGGTGGCGGTGTGGGTGGACCATTCTCCGGGTTAAGTATCTCATCCATTGTTTCGAGGGCTTGTCTCCTCCTCCTCTTGTCGTTAAGCCTTCTCGCGGTGGCTTCGATCTCTGGGTCTAGTAGACGCAAGTCCGATATGCCTTAAGATCTCCTGTGCATGCAAAAAGGGCTACACCAAAACGAAACGTCAAAAGCACCAAGAGGCGATGAAAAAGGAAATATGAACAAAAAATAAAGAAAAGGAAAAACGTAGTCTTTCGACAAAGACTAAAACCAATATCAATTTGTGCCTCTCCGGCAACGGTGCCAAAAAGCTGATCGTACCACGAGGGGTCGATGCTAATAAAACCGCAGCACACGGGTCATGTGTAGTCGCTTATGAGTCGAACATGAGGAGGCGGTCAATGCATATCGGTTTTATGGGTCCTTGAATGAAAGCTATGCGATAGTGTTGGTGATTGGTTGGTGAATAGTAGAAAGAGCGTGGATCAAAGGGTAAAAGCCCTAGGGCGTGGGGAATCCCTGCCATTTGACTAGTGTTAGGGTTAACCTAGTAATCATCCGGTTGCCGGGTTCATTGAGACTCGGGAGAGGTCGTGTGACCTAAGGGCATTCGCATATCCCCACTGTCGTGATGTATGATAGGTTATTCCCTTATGTCATGTCCTATCACCGGCTGTCGCGATGCAATGATAGGCCAACCCAACTTACACCGATGTCAGTGGTCTCCGATGCATCAGTGTACGTTGGATGCATTACGTTTGACGAATATCTCCAATCTTCCTTCCGTCCACGGTGGCGTTTGCGAATTAGACCTACATGGGGAGAGCTCTTAATCGGTGCCCGTTGGTGGTCAGACACCGATAGTATGGATCGTTGTAGGGATCGGATCCCCGGAGTAGTACCGACTTTTGGTCGGCGGCCAATCCGATCACCCCGAAGGGAGGGGGTCGAATCTACGACGATAATAATCATCCCAATGTACCCCTAATCTCAATTAGCCCAGCAATTAAATCAATTAGCTAGTTCAACCCATATCCCCAATCCAATGTGGTTCATCCCATTGCCCTAGAAGAAAACTACTCACTACCCATTGCAATAAAAAGGGTTTCTAGCGATGGGTAGGCATCTAAAGCCGTATAGATTCAGATTAGAATAGCAATAGATGATGAAACAAGACAATAGTAACAAGGGGATAAAATTTCTATTAAGAAAAGCTAAACTATTACACGAATAAGCAATTAGAACAATGAAAATAACAAAATAGAAGAGTTTAGAATTCTTACAAACTTGCCCAAACCCTAGAAAATTACAGAAAATGGTTAAAAGAAGGATTCCACTCGCAGGAGAATGAAGGGGCGCTTATATATGCGCGCCCAAAAGACCCAAATAGCCCTCAGTTTCTGCCCTAGCCGACTCAGGAAACTAGTCCGACGCGACCAAGTCAGAAACGACCTTTCTGACGCGGTCACGTCGTTCCCTTGCGTGAATAGGGAATTGGGGCTTCAACGACGCGGTCGCATCAATAAAGATGCGGCCGCGTCGAAAATGGTTACGCGGCCGCGTCGTCTTTTGCCGCGGCCACGTCGATATGCTCTTGTCGTCGTAAATTCACGGCCGCGTCAACTTCTTCCGTGCGGACTGCAAAAGCCTCAATCTTTATTTTCAATCTTTACGTCCTCTGACGCGGCCGTTTGGTAGTATTTGACGTGGCCGTGTAGATGTTGTCTCCAACGCAGTTTGACGCGGCCGTGTGAGATATGGTGACGCGGCCGCGTGGGTCTCAGTTCACAAAATTCTCTCTCTTGCACCAATTGACTCACCGGCTTTGCTCCTTTCGCCTCTTTGCGTTAACATCTCGTCATTTGGTCCCTAATAGGCACATATATCCTGTAAAGCACGTGAGGGACCACAAAAGCAAAAGAGACAAAAATGAGGAAAACGGGGAGGAATGGAGAATGAAACGATGTAAAATGTGCATGAAAAGGGTGAAAACTATATACAATAAACACTCATCACCTCCCGTTGCAGCTTTGCTCCATCCTCCGACAACCTTGTTAGCTTCGGAGGGTCGCCCGGCTCTCTGTGAGGGTCGGCAGGGCCGACCGACCCCTGCGGCTCATCCGCAGGGTCGCTCGGCCATGGCCAACCCTAGAAGGGGCGTACAGCCCATGCCGACCATCGACAGTAGCATACAGCCCCTTTAGGGTTCCGTCAGGGGCGCTCTGCCCATGTCAAGACTTTACCATGGCGTACAGCCCCTGGCGAGCTTCGGCAGGGGTGCCCTGCTCCTGTCGTGACACTGCCAAGGTGTACAGTCCTTGGTGACACTTGGACATTGCCTAACGACGTTCGTGCAGGCCGATGGGGTCACGCGACGTCCCCGCGGCGGTCCAGGATGATGACTACCTTACTGTTGATTTTCTGGAGTATGGAGATGATGTTGATGAGTTTCGAGGGCCCCAAGGCTCCCCGATATACTGCGGAGAGGCGACGACGCCCGCCTCCGGCCTATGAGGATGAGGATGTGGTATGTTTCATATGTGCTATGTTTCAGATGTGATGAGAGATTCACTCCAGGTAATGCTACTAGATGAGTATGAGGATGTGGTGGATGATGTGTAAGTAGAGGTTGAGGACATAGAGCATCACTACTTGGATGTCACAGAGGTTTCCTTACTATGAAGTTGACAAGACATATTATGACCAGGCGGTGACAGTACTTATCGACAGTGGGGCCACCCATAACTTTATCTCCAAGAGGATAGTGGAGCATCAGTGACTTTAGTTGGTGGATACCTGCAACTTTGATGTCATGATGTGGACATGACAGATGGTGCGCAGTCGAAGAGTGTGCCGAGGTCTTATTCTGACATTGCAGGGCATTCAGGTGGATTTTCTGCCATTGGGCTTGGGGAGCACGGATGTAATCTTGGGCATGTGGTGGCTACAGACATTGGGGGATATGAATGTGAATTGGAAGATGCTCAGGATGAAATTCCAGGACGGTAGGACTGTGACACTACACGGGACCCCAGTCTATGCAGGACCTTGGTCTCCTTGAAGACCATAGCCGGGACCATCTAGTCTGAGAGGGTGGCTCTTTGGTGGAGTTGCAGGTGTTAGTGAGCGAGGATGGGTTGGAGGCAGATAGAGAGCATGCCATTCCACAATAGGTACTACAATTGATGAGCCAGTATGAAGGGGGTTTTCCAGGAACCACAGGGTCTTCCACCATCACGGAACCATGAGCATGCGATAGTGTTGTGGGAGGGCGTGTCCCCTATTAGCGTGCGACCTTACCGTCACCCTCAGGCCCAGAAGGATGAGATCAAGCGTATGGTGTAGAAATGGTACATGCATGCATTATTTAGCAAAGTGTGAATCCTTTCACTAGTCTAGTGCTGCCGGTGAAGGATGAGAGTTGGCGTTTCTGCATGGACTACATGTCTTTGAACAAGGAGACGGTCCTCGACAAGTTTTCCATCCCAGTTATTGATGAGCTCTTAGACGAGTTGCATGGGTCGACGATTTTCACGAAGATTGATCTGAAGTCAGGCTACCATTAGATCAGTATGTGTGCGAATGATGTGCCAAAGACAGCCTTTAGGACCCATGAGGGCCACTATGAGTTCTTGGTCATGGCTTTTGACTTGACCAATGCCCATGCTACATTTCAGGTCCTGATGAATAAGGTATTTTAACATTAGTTGAGGCGAGTTGTACTTGTTTTCTTCGACGATATCTTGGTGTACAGCCGATCCCTGGAGGTGCATTTAGGGCATTTACAGATAGTCTTTCATGAGCTTCAGCACCAACAGTTGTAAGTAAACAAGAAGTGCCTTTTTGCTCAGCCAAGGGTGTACTTGGGGCATGCTGTCTCAGCAGGAGAGGTGGCAACCGACGTGTCAAAGATAATAGCAATTGTAGAGTGGCCACGTCCTACTACACTACGTGGGCTGAGAGGATTTTGGGTTTGACGAGGTACTACATGAAGCTCGTGAAGTGGTACTGTACTATCACACCTGGCCACTTACAGAGTTGCTGAAGAAGGATAAATTTCATTAGAGTGATGTGGCGACGCGCATTTGAGGCCTTGAAAAAGGCCATGACAATAGTACCGGTACTGGCACGTTCAGACTTTAGTAGGCCTTTTGTGGTGGAGTCAGATGCTTCAGGGTGCGGTTTGGGGGTAGTATTGATGCAGAATCAGAGACCTATAGTCTGTTTTAGCCAAGTCTTGACGGCGAGATACATACCGAAGTCCGTATATGAGAGTGAGTTGATTGCCATAGTCTTGGCAGTTAAGAAGTGAAGGCATTGCCTGCTAGGTCAGAGCTTTGTGGTGTGCACTGATCAAAGGAGCTTAAAGTACTTGTTAGAGTAGTGCATGGTGACTGAGGAGCATCCGTAGTGGCTTATGAAGTTGATGTGGTACAAGTTCGAGATACAGTATTGGCCGGGGTTGGAGAACAAGACATTAGATGCACTATCTAGGCAGGATGAGGACATTCGCTTGGCAACCTTGTCTTTTCCAGTGTTGAAGGATTGGGAGCCCCTACAGCGGGAGATAGAGGACCAGGAGCTAGCAGATATTCGAGCAGCACTTTTGCAGGGATCAGAGGAGCACCCATGATATTCTTTGCAGGGAGGGAAGCTTTAGTACCAGGGGCGTTTGGTAATACTACGGGCCTCTCCCCACATCCTCATTATTTTACAGGAGTTCCATAGTGGCGTAGTAGGGGACCACTCTGGTGTCCTTAAGACTTATAGGCTCCTGGCAAGGAAGGTGTTCTTGAAGGGGATGAAAAGGACGTCCCTGTGATGTTGGTAGAGTGTGACGTTTGCTAGCGTCACAAGTACATGTCAATGGCTCTTGAGGGTTACTGCAACACTTGGCCTTTCCTGAGCGGGGTTGGGAGGTCACTATGGATTTCATCGAGGGGTTACCAAAGTTTGGAGGATTCACAGTCATATTTGTTGTGGTTGACCGCCTTAGCAAGTACACTCATTTTATACCACTTCGGCATCCTTATAGTGCTGTTTTGGTGGTTGAGGTTTTTGGCGGGAGATTATTCGATTGCATGGGCCGCTGAAGTTTATTCTTTTTGATAGAGACAAGGTTTTCTTGAGCAGGTTCTGACAGAATCTTTTTCGTGTGCATGGGAAGGTCTTGAAGAGGAGCACGTCATATCATCCTCAGACTGACGGTCAGACGAAGGTCGTCAATAGGAGTATTGAGACCTACATGTGCTGTTTTACATCAGAGACTCTGAGGTTGTGGGCACAGTGGTTAGCTTGGGCGGAGTATTGGTATGATACTTCCTTTCACACGGCTGCTCAGACTACACACTTCAAGATTTTGTATGGAAGGGACCCTCATTTGGTGACTATGGGCATGGCTCAACGTCAGTTTCAGAGGTGGAGTAGTACTTGGCAGAGAGAGACATGGTGTTGGAGGAGCTGAATCATCATCTGGCCATCATCTTTAGCCGCATCAAAGCCCCATCTTTAGCCGCATCAAAGCCCCATCTTTAGCCACCGCTTCCCTATCTTGATCCGCCATTATCCTAATTTCCTCCTGATCTTCCTCAAATCTTTCATCTCGCAGTCGTACTTTTCAACCAAATCATCGATCTTGTTTTTGGATCTCGTCATCGTCATGGATCTCACCGCTTTGATACCAAATTGATAGGATTTTTTTGGGTTTTGAAGATAAAAATAGGATTTTTACAGTTTTTCTATGGTTTTGATGATGGAGGAAGGATTTTTGGTGGAAAGGTAGGGATTTAGGTCAAAGGAAGGATTTTTAGGGCTAGAAGAGACTCGAGAGAGGATTTTGGGGAAAAATCGCTGTTTTATTAATAAAGACCTAAAATAGAAAAGATACAAGATGGTGGCCACAATTAAAGAGGTGGATTGCTCTCCCAAGTCGTCGATTAAAGAGGACGACCGCACTGCCCCGAAAGTAGAGGGACTTCTTAACATCGCTCAATAATTTCTCTCAAAGTATGCACGAGAATCCATAATCCCCTAGCCCCATATCAATAAGAAACTGAAAATAACAAATTACAAAAAAGACCATCGAAAACTGAAAATTACGAAAAAGACCCTAAAAATCCAAAATTACAAAAACGCCCCTAGAGGACCAAAACTGTAAATCTGAAAATCCGCGATCCCATCAATACCACACTGATTACTACGATAAAGACTACACATGCTATACTCCTCAAACAATGTATGATCGGGTCTCATATTTTATGGCTTCGATGATATGTATGAATATGATGATTGTGAATCCCATTTAGAATATTTCTTCTTTTATTTTGATTTTTCAAAAGATCAGAAATATACATATATGCTTATCACAAATTTAAAGGAGAAGCGAGATCGTGGTATAGGAAATTTGAAATTTATAGTCGTCGATGGTCAGTGTTCAAACTCCGTCTTCAATCTCATTGTTCTATCGAGCCTCGATATATTCTACAGGCACCCCGACAATCTTCAAGCCCGAAAGAAAAGACGTGGTTTGATGAAGAACTAAGTGAGAGCAACAAAAGAATCCTTCAAGGGATCGAACAATGGCGGTGGAAACAACAGAGTAAACTCAAGCCAGAGCCTACGCTAAAGATTGATCTAATACCTGAGACAGAGTGTGTGATTGAACATGAGCGAAAACGAGATCCTAACCAAAAGATTGAGATAAAGCTTGTGCCTAAGTATGAATTGGAGCTTGAGCCCAACCTGATGCCTGAACCAGTAATGGAGTCAAAGCAAGAGCCCGAGCCTAAACTGGTCTAAGCCAGAGCTTGATCCAGTTCCATATTCCGAGCCAGAGCCATATCTAAAGGCATCTATTAAACGCGTGCTAGAAATGCAGATAGAAGCGTCACTAAAGCTGATTGAGCATATCAAGTTTGTTATCCCAGATCCTCACCAGCAAACAGATTCTATATGATTTTCTATCTTTCGTGAATTGGAAGAAATTATTGTAAGATGTTCGTTTGTCCATCTGCATCTTGTTACACTTTAAAGTTCGTCGACACATCTCCAATTGTAAGGGACTATTGATTACTTTTCAACCGTGCTATTTTTATCGTCAGTCATCATGTGGTGACATTCTCAATCTGGGGAGAATGATATAGATACGATCAAGGGGTTTAATTTATAATTTATTTTATTTTGAGTTTTAAAGTTTTAGTTATTCTGAGTCGTTTAAGGGGTTGTCTTTTATGAGTTTAGTCACACATTGGATGGGAATAATGATTGTGTTAGGTTGTAAGCCTATATAAAGGCCATGGACTTGTTTTATTTAGAGGCTAGGAATCAATCAATGAATTAATCAATAGAAAATTTACCCCAAACATGAGAAAGATCTTCTTTGGCGAGAAGCCTCGGAAAACTGTATGAGAAGCTAAGAAGCCCTAAATTTATAAAAATCTTTCCCAAGCCCACCAAATCCCTAAAATCCATCCAGTACTACATCACACTTGGTTTTGGGTGGTGTCAGATGGTGTCAAATGATTTTTTGGTTGGTTTCAGTCTCAGTCGATTGTTCTCGGTCGAAACTGATAAACGAGAAAAGAGCAGATGTTGAAGAAAGGGAAAAATTATTTCATCCGTGACACAACCATAATAATCTCATGAATTAACTTATTATTTTTCATGAACTACCAGCAAATTCAAAATCCTATAAATTGAAAGCAGGAGATTGAAGCACAAGAAAAATACAAAGAAAATACTCACCTTGATTTTGAAGGTTTAATTTAGCAAATTCAGCCCAAGATCGAAGATTACGATATCTGCAGCTTGAGATTTACACCTTTGGCTTCAATCGTGAGGTGAGTATTTAATTTTGTGGATGCCTTTTCTTTTTTTTGGGTGGTCGGGACTAGGGATGAAGGAATTTTTTTGGAGCTGGGGATTGTTCTTTTTCTGGGCAAGGATCGTTTGAATCGCTCCAGCCGTTGGTTCGAATCGCTCCAGCCGTTGCTTCCATTGCTTCTTCCGCACCCTTCATTTTTGCCTTTTCTTTAATTTTTATTAACATATTATATGTTATTTTTAAGATAGAAACGTTAATTTAGAATTAGTTTATTAAAATAGTTTAATTTTTGTAATGATTAAACCATTATATGTTACTTTTAGATGTAAACATTAGTTGAATGTCTCAAAAAACTCCTAAAGAAAAACAATTGGATGTTGGTTGGAATCATGGTAAAATGGTAGCAAATGATCATAGACATGTACAATGTAATTAAGAGAAGAAAAGCAAATATTACAATTTTAGAAAAAGATGCAAGAAGAGTAAATGGCTATACCTAACGGAGTTAATTCAGATGAGGAGGAGGAGGATGAGGAGGAGGATTAGACCGGTGAGAAGAGTCATATTTGAAGAGCTTTGAGTGCAAATCGGCAAGAATTTACCAAAGAAGTAAGAATTTCTAATATAAGAATTAGAGCAGGATCGTCGTCTGATCTTTCCAAACATGGTTCAACTCGTGCTAACCCTACCATCATATCATTTGTTCTTCCTAATTGTGGTTTAGTTTGTTCTTGTCCGTTTACTTTAACGAAGCAATACAAAACTCAGATAATTAAAAAGGCTGCAATGAAATGTTTGAAAGATGCCAAGAAATATCTGGGTAGATGTGTTGTCAAATTTATGTACTCAAGTTATATTCCACACAATATGACCAATAATTTATACTACTGACCTATACTAACCGATGGTACTACTGACCTATACTAACCTATGACTGATGCTTTTGTAGAAATAGATCATAACATTCCTCCACCATATGCTTGTGAGCTATCTAATACTCATTTAGACCTTATAGTTGAAGAGATGTACGAGTATATTGAAATTTTTTAGTCATTGTGATACAGTTGGTTGCACACTTATGTGTGTTGGCAGAACTACACCGAATAAATGAAAATTATTAATTTTCTTGCTTAGTTGACCAATGGATGCAACCAATAAATTTTAGAATGATCCATATATATTTGATTTGATGGACAGATATGTACATCAAATCAGAGAGCATGAAATCATCCAAACAATTACTGATAATGGAGCAAATTATAATCAGGCGGACAATTGCGGATGAAAAACAACATTAGTATGGGTCTTTATGTGTTGCACATCATATTGATTTGATATTTTTTTGATAAAAGTGGAGGATATAAAAAATATCGTTTCACAAAGTCAGATGCTAATCTGATTTATATACAACAATGATTGGGTGCTCAATTTGATGAGAAAAGAGACTGGTGTAAAAGAGTAGTTCTGGCATGCAATCATGAGATTTGCAACTTTATTGAATTGGATGCTATCTATGTGTATCAAGAGAGAATGATCACTTTAAGAGTATGGTTTAATAACCTTCCTAAGCTCAAACCCAGGAGAGGATTGTTGCAATTGACGTGTACAGTCTAATTCATTGTACTGACTTCTGCATGACATTTATCATTGTATTTGAGTCTGATAAGATCATTAAGTATCAGCGGAGCAGAATTAGTCGTCGGGCATTTTTGGAAGGTTTTGGGCTGATTTAGTAATTTCCATTTTTGAAAAGTTTTGGGTTGATTTAGTAATTTTCCTTATATGACTACATCTGCTCCTATATGTTTAGAGCAGCCGTCATTTGTTATACGAATTTGAGTGATAAACACTAGTTTTAGAGTGGTAGTTCATAGATCTAGTGAGTTTAGTAGTAGTTTGTCGTAGATAAATTGTGGAGAGTCGGCTCCCTCTCGAAAGGGGTCGTTTATCTTGTATTCCTCTTGATTTCAATAAAAATTCCTAGATTTCAGTCCTAAATTCTATCAAATTGGTATCAAAACAAAGATCCGACATGGCGGCTATGAGAGCAAGTTCCAAGGTGGAAGATCTAGAGAAAAGGGTGGGGGAGATCGATGCCCTAAAGAAGAAGATGGATGCCAAGGATGGTTGATGCCATGTATAAGAAGATCGACTTCGTCAAGGGGGAGGTCTCCGCTCTCACGGCAATGATGAAGGCGTGTGGATGGAGAATCAAGGCATCCTTCGTGGCGAGGAAGATGAGTCCAAAATGGTAATTTTGTTGCACATTCTTCATATCTAGGGCCAAAGGAATTATCTTTGGACAAGGGGAAGAGCAGGCTCGTGATCTTGGGTAAGGAGACAACCAGGGAAGACGACAAAGATCACGAGGGAGCAAATCTGGACGGAGCGAGGCACCGGGAGAATGCAGTCGGCACCCTAACCCTCATTTGGGGGGGGGGGGCAGGGCAGCGGCCTCTCTGGATCTTTCGCGCAGCCCCAAGAGCAATCCTGGGGGCCGCGCGGACCCCCATATGACTCTTGGGGGCCGCACGAGCCCTAGGGAGGGACGCTCAGCCTCCCAGGTACCTCCTGGGGGGGGGGGGCAGCAGCCCCCAGGCATGGGTGGGGATTGCAACAGCCCCTGGAGCTGGTTCAAGTGCTCGTCAAGGCCTGACACATTCTCATTTAGCAACCGAGCACCCTGAAGATCATCCTCAAGGAACGAGGATGCTGGTGAACCGTTCCGGAAGGGAGGGGCCTCCAGTGGGAGGCCGACAACAAGGACATGTAGATCCTTGGGATAACCCTTGGGAGCATCGAGGTCTAGTTGGGGATGATGGAGGTTGGGAGAATGGCGGCGCAGGAGGATTGTCGGATGAAGGGAGGGCTTAACGCAATTCGCAGCACCAGTTTCATTTGGTCTGCTAAGAGGGAGGGCGAATCAGTGAAACTTGGGGTTGGAGAACCGGGTCAGGAAGTTGAAGATGCCCGTTTTTGAAGGAGATGACCCGTATGCATGGATCTACAGGACGGAGAGGTATTTCTAAGTGAATGGGTTGACGAAGCCTGAGAAATTATAGGCGACAGGGCTCTGTTTGGAGGGGAAGGCCATTGCATGGTACCCGTGGAGACAGCAGTGGCGGCAGGTCAGATCCTGGGAGGAGTTCAATTAGTGCTTACTGGATCGTTTTCGAGATACCCATGGTGACTTGTACGAGCAGCTCTTGGCTCTGCAGCAGGGGGGTACCGTGAAGGAATACATAGAGGGATTTGAAGCGCTCAGTGGCCAGGTGAGGGGGATTCTGGAGGCAGCTTTGATGGGAAGCTTCACGAAGGGGCTTAAGTCCGACATTTGGGCTGAGCTACGCATGCAACGGTCGAGGGGGTTGATGGATGTAATGGAGCTGGTACAGATGGCGGATGATAATAACTCAACTGAGCGGCGAGCAAAGGGAGGTTGGAGCGGGGCGACTTTTCGCAGCACAAGGCAGGCAGGAGGGCAGAGGCCAGTAGCCGTACGAGGACAGACTAGGGGAAATCAGACGAGCAAGGAGAAGAATGGCATCGCACAGCCTAGTGGGCCTTTTCGGAGGATGACCGAGACGAAGTGTGCGAATAAGAAGGCGAATGGGCCGTGTTTCCGTTGTGATGAGAAGTACAGTCATGGGCATAGATGTCGGGAGCGATCTTTGCAGGTACTCTTGGTACATGAGAATGGAGAGGCAGATGTTGATGACGCTGAGCAGCACTTGGAGGAGACAGAGGTGGAACAGGAGCACACACATTTGGATGTGACAGAGGTGTCACTCAACTCCGTAGTGTGGTTCATACCGAACCACACTATGAAGTTGATCGGGGAGATATCGAAGCAGGAGGTGACGGTGCTGATTGACAGTGGAGCCACCCACAACTTTATTTCCAACCGAGTTGTGGATCAGCACGGGTTAGAGTTGGACACAGGTAGTTTTGGGGTGGTGATGGGAACTGACCAAATAGAGCGTAGGAGGGGAGTATGCAAGGGCGTGGTGCTGACCCTCCAAGGGGTCAGAATTGTAGAGAACTTCTAACCACTGGATCTGGGTAGCACAGACGTTATTTTGGGGACGAGATGGATGCACAGCTTGGGGGAGACCAGGACTAACTGGAAGTTGCTTCGGATCGAGTACTAGAGGGGAGGGGGCAAGTTGGTGATGCTTCAGGGGGATCCAGGCTTGTGCCGTTCGCGGGTGTCCCTGAAGGTGTTGGTGAGAACCTTGCAGGTGGAGGGTGGAGGATTCTTGATAGAGCTGCATGGTTTAGCAGTGGAGACAGCGGGCCAGGAGATGGACATACCGGCGGAGATACGACAGGTGTTGGACAAGTTTGGGGAGGTTTTTCAGGAACATCGTGGACTTCCACCCCCACGAGACTACGAGCATTCCATAGTGCTCAAGGAGGGTGTTGCGCTGATCAGTGTGAGCCTTATTGCTACACTCAGATTTAGAAGGGGGAGATCGAGAAGATGGTAGAAAAGATGATACAGGCGGGAGTGATTCAGTCCAGCACTAGCCCCTTCTCCAGCCCGGTGCTACTCGTGAAGAAGGATGGAAGCTGGAGATTTTGTGTAGACTATCGGGCATTGAATAAGGGAACTTTACCAGACAAGTTTCCTATTATAATGATCGACGAGTTACTGGACGAGTTGCATGGTGCCACGATATTTTCGAAGATCGACTTGAAGTCGGGCTACCACCAGATCCGAATGAGGGGGAAAGATGTGGAGAAGACGGTCTTCAGGATCCATGAATGCCATTATGAGTTTTGGTCATGCCCTTTGGGTTTACCAACGCCCTAGCTACATTCCAGGCCTTGATAGATAAGGTGTTCAAGCCTTACCTGCGGAGATTCGTGCTCGTATTCTTCGACGACATACTAGTTTACAGTCAGACCAGGGAGGCGCATGTGGAGCACCTGACGATATTGCTACAAGAGTTACAACATCATCAGCCTTTTGCCAACATGAAGAAGTGTTTGTTTGGTCAGCGGAGCGTGGAGTACCTGGGTTATATAGTCTCGGCTGATGGTGTAGAGGCGGAGAGTTCGAAGATCACGGCAATGGTGGAGTGGCCGTGACCTACCACATTACGGGGGTTGCGAGGATTCTTAGGCTTGATGTGCTATTACAGGAAGTTCGTCAAGCACTACAGCACTATTGCTTGGCCTTTGACGGAGCAGCTGAAGAAGGACAATTCCACTGGGGGGAGAAAGCCACTGCTGCATTTGAGGCCCTGAAGAGGGTTATGACGAGTGTATCGGTGTTGGCACTTTCGGATTTTAGCAGGCCATTTGTGGTGGAGTCTGAAGCGTCTAGATATGGGCTGGGAGCGGGTTTGATGCAGGACCAGAGGCTAGTCACATACTTTAGTCAGGTGTTGTCAGCTAGAGCACGGCTAAGTCCGTGTATGAGCGCGAGCTGATGGCCATAGTCCTCGCGGTTCAAAAATGGAGGCCATACTTGCTGGGCCGACCATTTCTGGTGCGTACTGATCAGATGAGCCTCAAGTATTTGCTGAAGTAGCGAATGGTTACTGAGGAATATCAGAAGTGGTTGACGAAGCTTATGTGGTATAAGTTTGAGATCCAATGCATGCCATGATTGGAGAACAAGGCAGCTGATGCCTTGTCGAGGACGGAGGTAGACTCTCAGCTGGCGGCTCTGTCTTTGTCGGTGTTGTTAGATTTGGTGCCACTGATGAGGGAGATATCAGAGGATGAGAAGTTGGGCAAGATTAGGGCGGCATTATTTCAGGATCAAGCAGCACATCCGGGATACGAGTTGGACGTGCAACGCTTATTGCGTAAGGGACGTTTAGTTTTACCAAGGAGCTCGACTCACATTCCTATATTACTACAGGAGTTCCATGGGAGTGCAGTGGGGGGCCATTCGGGTGTCTTCAAGACTTACCAGCGCTTGAGCATGGAAGTCTATTGGGAGGGGATGAAGGACGTGGCATCATGGGTAAGCCAAGTGTGACAGTTGCCAATGTCACAAGTATATGGCGGTAGTTCCGGGAGGATTGTTACAGCCACTCTCGTTGCCAGACCAGGTTTGGGATGAGGTCACCATGGACTTCATCGACGGGTTGCCGAAATTGGAAGGGTACACATGTATCATGGTGGTGGTTGATAGGCTGAGCAAGTATACACATTTTGTGGCATTGAGGCACCCGTACTCGGCAGTGACTGACAGCATCATTCATCAGGGAGGTGGTTCGATTGCATGGGATACCGGAGGCGATCGTTACAGACAGGGACCCGGTTTTTCTCAGCCACTTTTGGACATAGCTTTTCAAGATGCAAGGGACAAAGCTGAAGCGGAGCACGACATACCATTCACAGACTGATGGCCAGACGTAGGTCGTCAACATGAGTATCGAGACATATCTCCGTTTCGTCTTGGATGCGTCGAAGCAGTGGGCCAAGTGGTTGGCATTTGCGGAGTATTGGTACAATACTTTGTTCCATACGGCTGCTCAGAACACTCCTTTCAGGGTGTTGTACGGGAGGGACCCCCCGCATTTGCTACATTACGGTCGGGGTTACACACCAGTCTCTCAGGTGGAGCAGCTATTAGAAGAGAGGGACTTGATGCTTCAGGAGTTGAAGCATCATTTGTTGCGGGTGCAACAAATGATGAAGGCCCAAGCTGACGGGCACAGGCGGGACATTCAATTTACAGAGGGTGACATGTTGTACTTGAAGCTTCGCCCTTACAGACAGAGATCACTGGCTCACTGGAGGAATGAGAAGTTATCTCCTTGTTACTTTGGCCCTACGAGGTGGAGGCGCACATTGGGCACGTGGCTTATCGGCTGAGGTTACCCCCAGATTCAGCAATTCACCCTGTATTTCATGTTTCCTAGTTGAGGCGCGCCATCGGAGACCACACACCGTCTCCCTCGCTACCACCGACACTGACAGCTGACATGGAGGTGCTTTTGGAGCCATCGGAGGTGATAGGAGTTCGCCAGGGGCAGATATGAGAGCACGAGGTTCTGGTTAGGTGGTCGGGCCTACCAAACCATGGACGACATAGGAGCCCTACGATGTCATTGAGCAGAGATTTCCTGATTTCCACCTCGAGGACAAGGTGGTTCTTTTGGGGGGAGTAATGATAAGATCATTACGTATCAGCGAAGAAAACGCAATGCGAGATCAGCGGAGCAGAATTAGTCGTCGAGCATTTTTGGAAGGTTTTGGGATGATTTAGTAATTTCTCCATTTTTGGAAAGTTTTGGGCTGATTTAGTAATTTTCCTTATATGACCAGATCTGCTCTTAGATATGTTTAGGGCATCCGTCATTTGTTGTGCGAATTTTGAGCGATAAACCCTAGTTTTAGAGCGGTAGTTTATAGATTTAGTGAGTTTAGTAGTAGTTTGTCGTAGATCTATTGTGGAGAGTCGGCTCCCTCTCGAAAGGGGTCGTTTATCTTGTATTCCTCTTGATTTCAATAAAAATTCCCAGATTTCAGCCCTAAATCCTATCAGAGATGTTACCTTTATGATGCTATGGATTGAGCAAACGGGGAAATCAAAAAGAATATCAGTATAGGCTGCACGAAATGATGAGACATGATTGACAGAAGATTGGGCAAACAGCTACATCATGATATTCATGCAATCTGTCAATGTTGTATTTATAATTTTAATTTTAATTTAATGTGATATATATATAAGTTGTATGTTATAATTTAATTGCAAGAAATACCCGAATCCTAGTTGAATCCTCATTTCCCGTACTTAAGCGATAAATGACAGCGAGGTAATAGTACCTCGCTGGATTTAGTCATGTGGTTGAGAGGTTGGAGTTAGACATCGAAGCAACTAGATTTAGAAATTAGCTATTTTGCTATTATAATTGATACACTGGTCCATATATTGAAATTATAGATAATTGCAGGTGAAGTTATGTTGGCTGATATACTTGGTGCCTTCAACTCCCAAAACTCATGCTTGGTAACAAAACACGTCACTTCATGTAGTATTAATAGTTTAGACTTTTGTATGGTCATGAATTTCTGAGGTTTTCTAATTAAGAAAACTTGTATGGCTAAATGATGATCAATCATTGGTAGAGATCAAGCATCAAATCTTGCATGCTTAGCTATGCATGTTTTAAGTTGAATAGTCTTTTCTTCTAGCTATGAACGAAATTGATCCAAATTTGTACTCATTCATATAAAGATTAGGAATAAATTAACAATTGAAAGTCTTAAAAAACTAGTTTTGTGCATTATAATATGAGGTTGAGAGAAAGACACTACAAGAGAGGGATAAATTATGATCAAGTAATTAACTTAAATCATATTTTTCACGATAATGATCCATTGATGGAATAGATGGAAGACAAAAGACATGCTGTTAGATGACATACAATTCTTAGTTAGACAAAGCACTTGCAGAAATGAAGCTATGACCCATAAGCAAAAGAAAGCAACAGTTCAGAGAGAGTGATGATTTGTCACCCGATGATCAAGGTCATAAAGACGGAGGTTGTAGTACTTCAAAATACGATCAGGACCATATTTATGATACACGTCATTTGTACGAGCATATTGTGCATCAGAAGCAACATCAAGTGAAGAAAGGAGGAACTGGAACTACGGTAGATAATCTGATCATTTCGTGTATCAATGTTCTGGTTATTATATATGTTATAATAATTTTGTTATTCATGAATCTTATGCTAGTGGATACTCCAACAGTCATGATAATTATTACAAATTTTAAAGATACTTTGATGATTATAAAAATAATATCCTGGCATGTATGGTTCAGATATTAGTGGGCGGTCTAGCTGTCATTACATGCCTTCATCTAGCAGTGTCGGCCATCGACACATGATAACATGATGGTATCATTTTAGGGCTAGATCAGATGCAATACTGCTATACTTCTTACTTTTCTGCATCATTACTGGATGACGATGATGTTGGCTTTTTATTTTGTGCATTGTCTTATATTTTCTTTCCATGGTATTGTAAAAGAGTAGTAATCATGCATACGGTGTAAATCATGAAGTCAAGTTTATGCTCTCTCCATGTTATGTATATTTATTATTTTATATTAATAAAATTATGAAGAGTTGACTAGGGTCCTAAAGAAGTTTCAGTAAAATTTTTTTGTATAACTGTATGTGTGTGTGTGTTGTATAACTATATATTTAATACATAGTTACAATGTGTGTGTGTTGTATAACTATATATTTAATACATAGTTGTAACTATGTGTATATGTATATATAACAAACTCATAGAAACTGAAACTGAAACATGAACGTAATGGGTGGCCTGAAACGTAATGGGTGAAACAGGTAAAACAAAACCAAACTACGAAATCTACGAAATGAGCGAAATTACTTTAGACCTAATTTTTTTTCAAGGACCGAAACTCAAACCGAAACCGAAATTGAGTTGTCTTAACCTTTGATTAAATCTACATATATTTCCTCTTGTTTTAATGGAGTTATTATTTTTTATTTTTTTCTTTTTTCCATTTCTATTTAATTTGGGTGGGGCTTTACGAATAATTTTGCCTGTGTATATCTGATGTTTCTGTTCTTTTCTTAAAAATTATCTACTATTTGATCTATCTCTCTGTCACAAGTCTGAAATATGATCTGTTAGTTGTCTTATTCATTCATTTCTTTCTTTTTTCCTTCCTGTCTTATTTTTCCTTTTATCTGGAAAGTACATGATATTCTTACCTGAACATGTTTGATTTTTTTCTCTTTTTAAAAAGGTTATTTCATGTTTTTTAAAGAAGGGTTCCTTTCGGAAGTCTAAAATATGAGGACCCGCACACAAAAAAGACCACCTTTCCTCTCTCTCCACAAAAAAAGACACCAATCCTTTCTGGTAATTTCTTATCTTGTGTCTTGTTTCTTAACAATTCCCTCAATGCTTCTTCTCACTGGTTTTGAGGCTGTGGATATTATGCCCACTTTTGTGGATCTTGTATTTCTTTGTGCCTGTCCAGCGAAGTTCTACTTCTTTTTACTCGTGTTCTACGTGAGCTTCCCCTTGATGAATGGCTTCCATTAATGCATTCTTGACTTTCCTATTATACGGACTCTGGATCTTTGTTAAGCTAACTAGTCCTACATTAGTTTATCTCTGTCTTGTACAATACATTCTATTTGAGTATGCAATTGGTCGTGTGTTTTACCTGTGAATGCCTTTTCTTTCATATCTTTGCATCAGATTCCTGACTTAAATTTTTATTTTTCAGTATCTTGGTATTTTCTTTATTCAGATACCAAGCTATCCCTACACTGCGCCTTCTGTTTGTTCCTCCTTGTGCCAACCACACAATCTGAGAGCTTCAAGCCCCATCAACTGTTTGTCACTAATAGAGGGAAAGATGCTATATGATATTCAAGATAATTTAATGCTGTTTATCAAATTAATTTTATTTGGCATGTTTTGTAGGTTTCAGTAGCCTATGCTTAGTACTTTTCCCTCACCTACCAAACTCATGTACCAACAGATCCCACCCACACTCTCATCCATCCCCATGGAAAAAAAGGAAAGAAAGGATCATGCAACCTGCTATTTGCAACTTTGTAGCTTCCTCTTGTAGATGCACTCATATGAGTATGATGCATTTCCGATCTGGTATAAAAATTGGGTTTTTATGTGAAGAGAGGGATTTTTAGGGTGGAAAACCACAAAAAGGATTTTTATCACTAAACGCAGATCTGAAAATAGAAGACTAATTCTATATAAGCGACTACTCGCTAAATAACAATTAGGAATTGAAGAAACAATTTACTAAAGTCCTAAGATAATTGATCTAAGAAATAAATTAGAGAAATAAGCTAGAGGAAATACTCAACAATTTTCGCATCCCCTATTAGGGCCGACTCTAGCCCTTTAAATAGAAAAGTTATATTATTTGTTACTTAAAGAAAATACCCCGGCCTCCAAAAGTATCTGCCGCATCACTATTCCGCCCCTAAAAAATCACCTTGTCCTCAAGGTGGTGCGTGAAGTGTGTGGTCGGTTATTTCACGCGCAGGTGCTCCTGATCATCGTCCTCGTCGGCTTCCAACATTACCACACTCTCTCCACCCTCTTCATCGTCATTCACAATCAGGATCTGAAGAGTACGGTCCCCGCATCGGTGCCATGGAGTAAACTTCTCTTCGCATTTGAAACACAGGCCATTGGTCCGCATGTCACGAATCTTTGCATGTCATTCTCCATGCATGTCCTCCAGGTCGTGGTTCCACCCACTTCTCCTTGCTAGCCGATGCCCTGTCTGTGGATGTTGCCCCCTGTGGCCGCCTTCTGTTCCCCCTCCAGGATCTGGCCCTCGGAAAGGGGATCCTCCCCATGACCTGCGTGCTCTTCTCTCCGTATCCTAATGGTCCTCCACCATCCTCGCTGAAGTTATCATCTCTCGCAGGCCACCAGGCTTCAGCTGTCTCAGTCCCCATCTAATCGTGGGTTTCAACCCCGTCATAAAACACCCCTCCAGAGACTCTCCTGACACTTCTTGAACTCGGCTACAGAGCGACTCAAACTTCTTAATATACTCTCTGACGCTCCCCTCTTACTTCAGTGCATACAGTCGCTCATAAGCTCCCCACCCCAGCCTGTACCTCGCCAAAGCGCTCCAACAGGAGGGTGTTGAACTCATCCCACGTACAAAAATGTCGCTGCTGCTGTGTCAACCTGAACCATCCCAGAGCCTTTCCCTCCAAGCAGACTTCTACAGCCCCTAGCCAGTCTTCCACCTGAACCACTGACACATCAAAGTATCTCTCCACTCAGTACAGCCAATCATCCGGGTCTCCTACCTCAAAACTGGGCATTTTCAGCTTCATCAACCGACTCTCCCCAGCAAATCTTCCTCTCTCCTGCAGCCGCTCCTGGCGTCTCGGCTAGAACATATGTGGTCTGTCGGGAATGTATCCCACGGTGAGATCTCGTGCGCCTCCGTCTGCACCATCCCACTGCCAATCGCCCCGCTCATCTCTCTGTGGATGTCCATAGTCCCCCTGATGGGCTCTCGGGGTGCTCTAAAATCCTCTCCAGTCTTCTATGACCCCCCCGAAAGGCGGGAGCTGAGCCGATGTGCCTCCAAGGTGCGTCTGTCGCCCTCCCTGCTGCTGAAATCCTTCCCAGTGCCCCATATGTGGCTGAAAGGATGGTGTCTGAACTGGTCGGGCCCCAAATTGGGCCCATTGTGCTGCTGGAGTAGGCGGCGGGGGCTGTCGGGCCCCCAGGTGGCTTGGCGGGCCCCCCGGGGGCTCGGGCGGGGCTCGGTTCCCCTGGAAGCCCGACGAGGCCCCCAAGGGGGGCGGTGGGACCTGCTGGCCCCAGTTTTGGGCCGACGGGCCCCCGCCACTGCCCTAGGGGCCGCCAAAGGCCCAGGAGGGGTGGGTAGCACTGGCCGCCCCTCCTGGGGGTTCGGCGGTGTTGGATCCTGCCAAAACAGAGTTAGGATCGATAATTAAAGTTGAGACTTACGCTTGCGTATGCAGAACAGTAGTCTCGGAACTTTGCCTTCGGATTCGCCACGACGGATCGAGTCTTCTCACGAACGGAGTAAGGCTACTAATCCACAATCTAAATCTCTATTTTAGATTAAGAACTTGGAAAGAGGAAGAGAAAGGATTTCTGCAGAGCTTCGCTAGGATGAAGATGCATGCATGAATTTCATGCAAAAGGTGTAAGAAATGGCTTACCCTTGGGTCTTATTTATAGCCCCCAAGGTAGTTATTTTAGGGTAAGTTGTTCCTTTGGAACAACTTAATTAAGGTGTACCATGATACATGGCACATTATAAGCTTAAGTTGTACCATATGCATGGTACAACATAAGCTTAAGATATTCCCCATTTATTAGCCATATGTCGCATGCACTTATGCATATATAATGCGACTTTCCCACTCATCCAGAGATCCTCTCCGCAAGGGAACAGATTCCCTTTGTACACGACTTCGTGTACGCGACGTTCGAGGTCCGTATTCCCTCGTACATCCCCCACAAGGGTGTACAAACGTCTTCCATATCCAACATCTCCCACTCACACTTGAGGGGATTGTAAGAGAACGTCTTTCCCTTAGTTCTTTCATCTATCATACCGAGAAATAGACCGTGCGACCGTCATGCGCGTAGAGTCTGTTGTTGTGCACTTGTTAGAGATACACAACGACCTCGAAGGTGCAAAGTTGAGTAGTTCAACGCATGCTTTACCCTAGATTATTTCTTCACATTTCTTGTACTTTATATTCAACAATTGAATCCCATCTGGATTACAATTGGCTGGCCAGCTTTGAATCATTAAAGTCCAAATGCGAATATGAAATCAATTTTCCTCTTCTTGCGAACCTTCTGATCTTGACTTGATTCGCTTTTCTAACGTGCCCCGCCGAGCCGAATTATCATAGCCCATTAGCAACACGCTAAGATAGCGATCATCTCGTCAAATCTAAAGGAACCAATTGGAGTCCTTGAGGGTAAGAGTTAAGACCCGTATGGCCTTTGAGTCTCACATAATAGCAAACACTAATGCTACTAACTCAGTGGTCGAAATGCATACGTGGTATGAACACGTATTACAACATCACTCCTTTCCCAGGGAGAGTATGTCTTAATGATGTTGTACGGATGAAAAAGATCAGACACCACAGTGCCTATCCTTTTTTGAGTCCCCTTACTACTCGTGAAATATTCACGGACTCTCATCCTGCATAAGACAGATAGGATTTAAAAATCCTATGAGATCTCTTTCAAATATCCTTGTGATACAGATCTCAGATCTTTTGTAAGCATCCATGTGATGCAGATCTTTCATTCGACTATCTTGTTTAAGTCACGACTCTAAATCATTTGTCTAATGATTTTGACTTTAAACTAGTCTCATCTTTATCTTATCCATCTGATAAGATAAGGCGGTTGCTCATGTGAGAGAGCCAACCTTAATCTGTCCGACATACATACAATAAAATAGCTGAGACTTAAACACAAATGTATAAAATCATTTTGTAAGAAACTTGTATGCAATATATAAAAGAACTTCTTTCTTTTATTAAACTTTGATCTTCTATAGACATGGGAAATATTACAAGATACAGCTCAGTACCTACGCATTCCCATAGATGATAAGTGTTTGTAGAACACATCTCTGGGGATCGCCTTAGTAAGGGGATCCGCTATCATCTCATGCGTGGATATGTATCCTATGTCTACTTCCTTCCGTTTGTCATAGTCCTTCGCAAACTTGAATCGAATGTCAATGTGTTTGGTCTTACAATGAAATTTAGGATCTTTGACGTAGGCAATCAAAGCTTGACTATCACTGTATATAGGAACAGTGCTTGAGTCAGTGGCATTCGTCAGCATGTCTAAGAATTTCCTAAGCCAAACAGCTTCTTGGACCGCCATGCTGAATGCTACGAATTCGGCTTCCATGGTTGATAGAGCGATGCAGGTTTGTTTCTTGCTGCTCCAGGATATTGCACCATTCCCGAGCAAGAAAACAAAGCCTGAGGTAGATCTTCGCTCGTCGAGATCACCTGCCCAATCAGCATCGGTATAGCCTTCGAGTCTCAAGGTATTGCCTTGATAGCATAACGCATAGTCCGCAGTTCCTTTGAGGTACCTTAATATCCTCTTCACCGCTTTCCAGTGTGCCTGTCCTGGGTTGGATTGGTAACGGCTTACCATACCAACACCATAGCAAATGTCCGGTCTGGTACACATCATAGCGTACATCAGGCTCCCGACAGCACTGGAGTATGGAACCTTTTCCATAGCTTTCTTTTCTTTTGGATCTTTGGGACACATTTCCAAACATAGACCCTCGCCTTTGCTTATTGGAGTATCAATTGGCTTGCAGTCCTGCATATTAAACCGTTCCAAAACTTTCTTTATATATGTCTCTTGAGAGAGAGAAAGAAGTTTCTTAGAACGATTCCTTGAGATTTTAACCCCAAGGATATATGCTGCTTCACCCATGTCTTTCATCTCAAATACGGATGAAAGCCAAGCTTTGATATCCAAGATAAGACGCTTATCATTTCCGGCTATAAGTATGTCATCTACATAAAGAGACATAATTACATACTTGTTTTTTAATCCTCTTAATATATACGCAGTTGTCTTCGTCGAGCATGGAGAAACCATACGACAAAACGACTTCTTGAAAGCGCATATACCACTGCCTTGAGGATTGTTTAAGACCATATATGGATTTACGAAGTTTACAAACCTTATGTTTGTTTTCTTCTTGTACAAACCCGTTTGGTTGTTCCATGTAGATCTCCTCATCTAGTTCTCCGTTAAGAAAAGCAGTCTTTACATCCATCTGATGTAATTCGAGGTCCAAACAAGCCACCATTGCCAGAATTAAGTGAATGGAGGTAAAACGCACGACAGGAGAGAAAAGTCTCTTCGTAGTCTATTCCTTCCTGTTGCGTGAAACCTTTCGCAACAAGGCGAGCTTTATATTTCTCGATGGAGCCATCAGCCTTATGCTTGATTTTGAGAACCCACTTGTTCCCAATGGCTCTACGTCCCTTAGGTAAATCAACCAAGTCCCATACTTGGTTTGTTTTCATGGATTGAAGTTCTTCTTCCATTGCCGCTATCCATTTATCTTTAGCAGGGCATGTGACGGCCTGTTTGAAATTTGCAGGTTCGTCATCATCTTGCAGTAATGTCATGAAAGTTTGAGGAAATTCATCCTCAAATCTCAGAGGTGTTAGCCTCGTTCGATTACTACGTCGTGTTTGAGTTTGATCACTCCCACTTGGAATGACATCACTCCCACTTGGAATAACATCACTCCCACTCGGAATAGGATTGGTATCGTTCGTATCATTCATTGGTGAAGTTAGAAACGTATTTTCTTCTTCACCAAGAATTCTCCCACTCGAACATTCCGATCCTTCTTGATCCCAAGTCTCAAATAAGGATAAGTCTTGACTTATCTCACACTGTCTTGGAAACTCATTTTCCAAGAAGACAACATCCCTCGATTCGAATTCTATAAGACCCCATTGTCCTCTTGACCGACGAAAGCATATCCTTTGGAGTTTTCAGCGTATCGGATGAAGATACACTTCCTCCCACGTGGCCCAAGTTTGCCATATTTGTGAGAGGATAAATGTGCATAAGAGGCACAACCCCAAGGTTTTAGAATGCTTAAGTCTGGAGTTCTATTGTTCCACAACTCATAAGGAGTAGAACTTACCGACTTCGAGGGTACACGGTTTAAAATGAACGCTGCCGTCAATAATGCATCACCCCAAAAGGTGATAGGCAAATTTGCCTGAGACATCATTGATCGGACCATTTCCATCAATGTCCTATTTCTTCTTTCCGCAACACCGTTTTGTTGCGGAGTATAAGGCATAGTTATTTGATGAACTATGCCTTTTTCATCACAGAGTTCCTTAAAACTCGTTGATTGATATTCCACACCCCGATCGGTTCGCAAGACCTTTATCTTGCGATCTAGTTGATTTTCCACTAAACTCATATAGTTTTTGAAGCAAGTTAAAGCTTCATGTTTGTGGGAAATCAAATAAATATGACCGAAACGGGTGAAGTCATCAATGAAAGTGATGAAATAGGACTTCCCGCGTCTTGTCTTAACATTCATTGGACCGCAAATGTCCGAATGGATAAGCTGTAATGGAACTTCGGCCCTTGTGCCAGTTCCAAACGGCTTGCGACAAGTTTTCCCTACAAGACAATGTTCGCAAGTTGACATTTCAACTTTTGAAACATTAGATAGCAAGCCACTTTTGGCAAGTCTATCCATTCTAGTTGGTCCAATATGACCAAGTTTTGCATGCCAACAAATGATCTCAGATTCAGAGTTAGAAGCATTTGTCAAATGGAAACTTTCATTAATGGAAGAAGAAACATCATACATTGTATTTAAAACAATTAATCCATTACAAACATTACCAGATCCAATTAAAGAACTATTACAAACAATGTCAACTTTCTGTTTATAAAACCTCCATTCATAATCTAAAGACATTAACATGACCACGGAAACGATATTCCTTCTAATATCTGGAGCAAAGAGGACGTCATGCAATAATAAAGTCCGGCCGTTGTCGAGAACTAGCTTGCATGTTCCGATGCCTTTGACTTCAACACGAGTGTTGTTGCCGACGTATATCCACTTTGTTCTTTGAGTTATCCTCCGATACTCTATGAAGAACATTCTGTCCTTCGCTACGTGGTCTGTGGCCCCTGAATCAATCAACCAAAAATAGTTAGATTCAGCAAGAAACATGGAACTAGAAACACATATGCAACTAGTCCTACAAGTTACCTTATCACTTCCATCCGTACATGTACGGGCGAAGTTACCGTACTTGTTGCACTTAAAGCACTTGATCTTCTTCAAGTTTTTCTTCTTTGAGTGCACATTCTTTTGCCACTTTTTGTTCTTAGTCTTCTTTGAGGTTTCCGGTTCTTGCTTTCGTTCGTTCACAAACCTTAAGCGTTTATTCTTCCGCTTATTTCCTCCATGCGAGGAACTAGCGGCCACGTGCACTTTTGCACTTGGTTTTGCGGCTTGAATCCGCTCTTCCTCGAGTTCGAGGTGTTTCGATACATCGCTTAATGTTTTAATGCACTCATTATGAGTGAGATGCATTTTCATGTTATCCCAGCTATCTAGGAGTGAACGAATGACTGCTTGGATCTGCTGTTCGTCAGACATCGTAACACCCGCATCCTTTAATTCAGTTATGAGATTCGCCATGTGGCGGAGATGCTTTTTCATAGAATGATCTCGCCGCATTTTGTACGAATCAAATTGAATATTTAAGGAGCGGAGTTTGGTAACCGAAGTTCCACCAAACTTTACTTCTAGCTCAGACCATATGTCTTTGGCTAGGTCGAATTCCCGAAATAGACGCATTATGTCATTGTCCATTGCGGACAGTAACGTAATACGTGCTATTTTGTTCTTTCGAGTCCAAGTATCATAAGCTTCCCGGTCCCTCTTGTGTTGGGCCGTATTGCCCAACTCAGGTTCTTCCATTATGTTTTGGAGTGTTTCGAGCACATCTTGCTCCTCCAAAACATATTGGATTTTTATTGACCAAAGTTTATAATTGTCGCCGTTGAGCTTTTCACCTTTGTTAAGCTCTGCGACAATGTTCTTAGAAGCGGTAGACATATTCGATTCAAAAAACTGCAAAGAAAATGAAAAACACGATCAAAATTCTATGCATAAAGTTTCGATTCTTTAAACACTTGATAAGTTCCTTGGATGCGTTGAAATGTTACTCTAGAATCGAGAAGTTCACTACGTTCCCAACTACCATCTAGAAGTAACTTTCAAAGTATCCCTCTTACTTATCTCAAGTAAAAAGAAATCAGAAATAATACCCGTATGGTATTAGCAGCGGAAAAATACTTTGAAAAACATATCTTTCAAAATGGAATAGGTGAGAATTTGCGCAAAGAATTTTAGCGCAACAATTGCCAAGCCACGAGACCTGTTCTACACACCCATGGGTTAGATAACCATGGCCGGATCGTGGTAGGACTTGGAATTCTAAATTGCGCTATCCCGATTTAAGGACGGGACATAACCTATTTGAAAACCATCTTTTTCCAAAAAATTTTGAAAGCACGTTGGCTAATCTCCGTAGAGTAGAGCACAACGTCACAAGTACATTGGCTAATCTCCGTAGAGTAGAGCACAATGACATGGCTAATCTCGCATGAAGTAGAGCACTATGGCTAATCTTCAAGGAGTAGAGCCCAATGAAAAACTTCATTAAAACGTTAGTTCCGTATGAACTAGTCGGCACTGTGGTTAGCCCCGTATGGGCTAATCGGCACATTCGAGTTTGGCCAATGCCTTTTGTCACCCCGTATGGGTCAGTAGGCAAGTTTGCAGTCGACCCAGACCTTCTGCCAGATTGGTCGACCAAAACGACCAAATTGGTCGACCAATTTTCGAACTGCAGTTTCTTCCCGGCCAGGGCCTCTGCCCTGGCCGGGGCTTGGCCAATGGGCCGGCCAGGGCAGAGGCCCTGGTCGGGGCTTGGCCAATGGGCCGGCCAGGGCCTCTGCCCTGGCCGGCCAGGGTCTCTGCCCTGGCCGGCCAGGGTCGGCCAGGCCCTGGCCTCTGCCAGGGCCGGCCGGCCAGGCCACTGGCTGGGGCCAGGGCCCCTGCCCTGGCCTCTGCCAGGGCGGCCAGGCCCCTGGCCGGGGCCAGGGCCCCCTGCCCTGGCCCGGCCAGGGCGGCCAGGCCCTGGCCGGGGGCCAGGGCCCCTGCCCTGCCCTGGCCTGGCCTAGCCAGGCCGCGGCCAAGGCCGGCCGGCCATGGCCCGGCCATGGCCCTTTAGCCATGGCCGGTCTCCCCCCTTTCATGGGGTGACCGCATGCACTCCACCCCCTTGATGGGGTGGTCGCCGGTGGTTATTGGCCGTAGCCAACCCCCTCCGCATGGGGAGAGGGGGTGCATGGCCTTCATAGCCCATTTGGCCATGATGCACATGCACCAAATTTTCTCTTACCGATGGAAATAACTACCATCAACTTCCTCGATGAAGCACCCGTTCGTCGATGAAGCACCCGTTCGTCGAGAAATTAGTTATTTCCTAATGGCCGTGTGCCAAAAATGAAAAATAACATACTACGTGAACGGTCGGTTCTTCCCGTCACGGAGAGTTCCTACCATATCCGTAATGATAGGAGACCCTAACGTGAAAAGAACAACCGCTGCGTTCTCTCCGTCACGAAGCGTTCCTACTATATCCGTAATAGTAGGAGACCCATTCGTGAAAAAGACAACGACTCGTTCATAGTTTCGACGGGGTGGCGGTTTGACCGGGGCGAACCCATATGGCTCTGATACCAATGTAGGATCCTGCCAAAACAGAGTTAGGATCGATAATTAAAGTTGAGACTTACGCTTGCGTATGCGGAACGGTAGTCTCGGAACTTTGCATTCGGATTCGCCACGACGGATCGAGTTTTCTCACGAACGGAGTAAGGCTACTAATCCACAATCTAAATCTCTATTTTAGATTAAGAACTTGGAAAGAGGAAGAGAAAGGATTTCTGCAGAGCTTCGCTAGGATGAAGATGCATGCATGAATTTCATGCAAAAGGTGTAAGAAATGGCTTACCCTTGGGTCTTATTTATAGCCCCCAAGGTAGTTATTTTAGGGTAAGTTGTTCCTTTGGAACAACTTAATTAAGGTGTACCATGATACATGGCACATTATAAGCTTAAGTTGTACCATATGCGTGGTACAACATAAGCTTAAGATATTCCCCATTTATTAGCCATATGTCGCATGCACTTATGCATATATAATGCGACTTTCCCACTCATCCAGAGATCCTCTCCGCAAGGGAACAGATTCCCTTTGTACACGACTTCGTGTACGCGACGTTCGAGGTCCGTATTCCCTCGTACATCCCCCACAAGGGTGTACAAACGTTTTCCATATCCAACAGGCGGAACCCCCAGAACCAGCCAGAGGGGCCGGCGGCCCCCCGGTGGCTGCCGCGCCTCCCCGTGGTGGGGAGGTGGCCGGGAAAGCATCCCAATCATCCCTTTCAGCTACGTTTCATTGTTCGCTTGGGTATACGCTTTTGTCTTCGTCATCTTCGGGAACCCATTCGCTAAAAATCACATTTTCTCCTTTCCTTCTCGACAAAGGCGGCTCCTTGTTGCTGGGATCTAGCATTGCTATTATTGCCGCTATCTCTTGCATCATCTGAGTTTTGTTGGCCGCGACATCTTGTTGGAGTGTCTCCGTCATCCGCACGAGTTGCTCCGCCGCCTCCTTTCTCACATCTTGGATTTCGTCGCTGATTTGCTCTCAAATTTCTCCTACTTCTCTTCCAATAGTTCAATCCTCTCTTTGGTTCGCGTCGTCGCCATGGATCTACTGTTCTGATACCAAATTGATGCTTTTCCGATCTGAATCTAGTATAAAAATGGGATTTTTATGTGAAGAGATGGATTTTTCGGGTGGAAAATAATAAAAAGAGGATTTTTCTCACTAAACGCAAATCTGAAAATAGAAGATTAATTTTATATAATCAACTACTCGCTAAATAACAATTAGGAATTGAAGAAACAATTAACTAAAGTCCTAATACAATTCATCTAAGAAATAAACTAGAGAAATAAGCTAGAGGAAATACTTAACAATTTTCGCATCCCCCATTAGGGCCGGCTCTAGCCCTTTAAATAGAAAGTTACATTATTTGTTACTTTACGAAAATACCCCCGGCTTCCAAAAGTATCAGACGCATCAGAGTTATCATACCATATTCTATGAAACCTAGAAAACTTTGTACATATCCCTCCACAAAGTGTTTGTAAGACTATAAAAGGTGGTATGGTTATGGGGGGATGTGGGAACCCGCCGAATATTCTAGGAAGTAGGAACCAATAGAAGACTTGTAAGAGAGCATGTTTCATTGAGCCAGTTACTCTAATGAATCAGTATTTTTAGTTATTATTATTAATCTTGGCGATTTAGATTATGTTATTGAATAATATGCTTTTATCACTAATGTATCCTAGACACATCATGTAATAATACTTCTGCGTTATATATGGAGAGGTTATGACTTGAGTAATAAACACAACATGCCATGTTAATATTAACATATATGGGTGACCTGTAAGTTGACAAAAAGATCAGTTAGCACATAGCAGGAAGTCTGATAGAGTTTCTGGCAGCTGGTGATGACTGTGTATTTAACTGGATTTAATAGCCTATAGGTTATGGCATTTTGTTAGTGTTAGCATTTATTAAATATCATTGAAACCATACCTTTGACATTTAATGCTGTGATTGTATTGTTGTCACAATTTCATTCACTTGTAGGATATGTTCTTACTAGCGTCACCCAATTCCCTACCACCTCCATGGATCCACAATTCGGATCACGCGACCCTGTTAGCAGGGCATTCATGATCCGGATTGTAGGAAACATCGGCCTAAATGTATACATGAAGAATATTGAAGATCTATTATTAACATAATATATATAAACATCGATGATTGATGGAAGAAACAAGAAAATAAAAACAAAGCAAAAAAATCGAGTTTTTAAAACCATAACCAATAAGTAGATCTCTTTATATGTATATGCATGCGTGTGCATGCATGCATATACATATTATATATGTATACACACATATATACACACATATTGGTCTGAGTGAACCCCAACCCCTGATCCAAGTGTACCACGATCTGAAATAGTGAACCGAAGTGCCACATATCGCTTAAAGTAGCATATTGCGTATCCGTACATGTGCAGTGTACCGAAGCAACCACAACCAGGAAACACTGATTTCTACATTTCCTTGTCCCTATTAATTTCAGTATGAACTAATCAAAAGATGATGCATTATAGTTTCTTTTCGTATCTTTTGTAGTTTTTAAAAACATTATAGTGCAGTGATGGTGTTGTTTCCGCTATCTTGTATGGCATGTCTTCCCAGTTCATTTCTGTACGTAGTACAAACTTCAATGAGATTTACCCAATCATGGTGTATTTAGTTTTTAGCTGATTACTATGTTTATGAGCATTGAGTTTTGGACTCTTATTTGAATTTGCATTTTGAATACTTTCAGAGCGGACTTATTCTGAACCTCGGAAGTGGCTGCCGGGAAAAGGACGGGTTACAATCCAATTTGGGTGCTGTTATAACTATGCTCTGGTATATTGTCTTCAACACTCCACTTTGTACCCTTACTATGTCAACTTAGCGAATAATTCATAAACATTAAAAATGGCAGGATAAGGATGGAAACCCACCGGGCATCCTTGGGAATGTGCATGCCGATCCAATTCCAAATCTTTTCAAGGTTATTATTAGGAGATTGGTTCGTTGGCATGTATTGCCAACATCCTGCATACCTGACAGTTGCATTGTCAACATCTATGAACCAGGAGATTGCATACCACCACACATCGACAGCCATGACTTTGTTCGTCCATTTAGTACGGTGTCATTCCTAAGCGAGTGTAACATACTCTTTGGGGCCAAGTTAAAGGTTGAAGGTGCAGGAGAGTTCGGTGGTTCAACTGCAATTCCTTTGCCTGTAGGGTCAGTATATTTAAATTTTCTGCTTACTGATTCCATATTGTTAATTGCATATAACCAGCAGATGATACCTATGGTTCGTGATTTATGTACTTCTTTTCAGATCTGCTTTGAGATGTTGAGATATCATCGCTCTATTTGAAGCGTCCGGAGAAACCATCAATTTTTGTAGAATACAACTGACGTACCCACAGTTACACCCAAACCCAAGATTTGGAAGAAATATTATGAAATATTATGATTTTCCTTTCTCTGACTAGACCTATGAATTTTATTAGAATATTAATGGCTTTTGACAATATTACCCACCTTCACCCTAATTGAAGAAGCTTTTTGATACATATGCCATTACGGCCCATTACGGGTGTTTTCGTAATTTTCAGATTTTAAGGGGCTTTTTAGTAAATTTCAGTTTTCAGTTTATTATATATTATATATATATAGGGCTATGTGGATTAGAGAGGGATGCTTGATTTGAAGAAGAAAACTGGTTTGAGATGAGATTATCCCTCTTCATTGAAGAGCGTGGCCCTCTCTCGAATCGGCAGTTTGGGAGAGCAATGTCCTCTCGAAAGGTCTCAACTTTATACTGGTAATTCTTTTATTTCAGTTTATTACTTAATAAAAACATCCACTTTAAGGCCAATTCTCCACTTTCAAGCCCTAAAAATCCTATCTTTCCACCAAAAACCTCACATTTCCACCAAAAATCATCTTTTTCTATATAAAAACCTAGAAAATCATATCAAGTGGTATCTGAGTGGTGAGACCCATGTCGGTGACGAGATCCAAATACAAGATCGATGCTTTGGATGAAAAGTTCGATGGCGAGGTCAAAAACTTGAGGAAAACCATGGAGGAAATTATGGTGTCGACGGATCGTGATAGGGAGGCGACGGCTAAGGAGATGGCTTCGATGGGGGCAAGAGATGGCTTCGATTGGGTGAGAGATCAAGGACATGGCACAATCCCTATCGCAACTTTCATAACAACTTTCGTGGTTCGCGACGGCTAAACAATCCGACAAGGTAGGAAAGCATAATTTTGGACGAATGATGACGGCTTTGGAGAAGGGAAAGGAGAAGGTGGTGGAGTATGAAGAAGGGATGCTTTTTGACGCTGACGAGTACTACGCAGATGCTGAGGAGCCCACAATGAAAGGCAACGACCTCCCTGAAGTCCTAGGAAGACTCGATAGTGGCGCCCGGCCCTACTGGGGCCTGTATAGGGGCGCCATGCCTCCATGGTAGAAAAACAGGGGCTTGCGCCCCTGTTGGAAACCATGCAGTGGCTTGTATAGGGGTGCCAGCCCCATGGCAACAAAACAGGGACTTGCGCCTCTGCTGAACCCCTTGCAGGAGCCTGGACATAGGCGTTGGTCCCCTGGCCCTAAAAGAGGGGCGGGAAGCCCCTGTTGGACCCAATGCAGGGGTCTAGACATGGGCGCCGGCTCACTGGCCCTAAAACAGGGGCTGTCGCCTCTGTTGGACTCCATACAGGGGTCTGTATAGGGGCACTGGCCCCTTGGCCTTAAAATAGGGGCTGCTGTCCCTGTTGGAGCCCCTGTAGGGGCGGTCCCAGCAGGGCATATGCAGGGGTCCGGCATGGATCTAGGAGGCCGACGAGGGGCTCCGAGGTCCCCCGGTGATGCTCTACGACGTCGACGACCCTCCAGATTATGTGTGGGAGCTCAGCGACGACGGTAACACCTTTAAGGGTACCCACGGGTTCCGATATGTTGCAGAGAGACGACGATGACTGATGCCAGCCTACGAGGAGTACACCGAGGACGGTGGCAGACTAGGACCATGACCGAGACTACGTGGGGGCGAGGAGACGAGGACTGGGTGGTTATGCGGACCGAGATGAAGACCATCAGAGAGGACTGGAGCGACACAGGGAGCGGTGACGACACACCTATCAGTCCCATCATCCCAGGCACCCAGGTGGGCAAGTAGATTAGAGAAATTTTTGGGTGGACAAACGTGCGAGGAAGCTAAAGATGCCGATATTTGAGGGAGATGATCCGTATGGCTGGATTTACAGGGCGGAGAGATTCATCTCTGTGACACACGTGATAGATGATCAGAGATTAGAGGCGGTCGCAGTGTGCCTTGAGGGAGATGCGTCTTGGTTCTTATGGAGGGAGCAGAGAGCCGATCAGATCATGGAATGAGCTGAAGGACCGTTTGATGGACATGTTCCAGAATACACAATGGGAGAACTTATAAGAGCAGCTGATGGTGTTGAAGCAGGATGACTCAGTCAGGGAGTATAGGAAGAAGTTTGAGGCATTGTTAGGGCGGGCCAGCAACAAATCTAAGAAGACGTTGAGAGGGTGCTTTATGAAGAGGCTCAAGACCAACATACGAGCAGATCTCTGTC
>CM061133.1:33320422-33406686 GCA_030789695.1 Scilla litardierei
AGGATACAAAAGAGGTGCTTTTAGATACGCAGCCATACAAGAAAGGCCTTGCGGAATACCTTGAGACAAACAAAGAGAATTACATATCACAGCAGAAAGCATAACACAAGGGCACATGGGACCCGGCCTACTTAGACCATACAGCGTAGAGAATACAGTAATATATACGAAGTTGAGAAAGAATCTGAAAACAACTAAGAGCATGTCGGAATACCATGTCTTAAAAACACGTACCAGCACAGACAACATCAAGAAACTTACCATTTAAACCAATGGAAACACCATAGAATTGATTGAAAACCTTTAGTTCGCGAGCATTACCTTATTATACAATCACATCTTCGCAACACTACCGCTAATGAGCTCTGAAACAGAACGTGGTAGCTTATATATGTTGGCAAGTTATGCTTGTGATTCTTGCCTGATTCATGTGTATCGTTTCTCTTTAGGTCGGTACTCGTTCTGAATGGAAATGGAGCTGATGTTGCAAAGCACTGTGTGCCTGCAGTACCTGCTAAAAGGTATGGATTCTCAGCAAACCTGCAGCGCTTCAGTCACCACATTAGCCACAATTAATCTTCTTGTTGTTTCAATGTACAGGATATCTATCACGTTCAGGAAAATGGATGAAGCCAAGCATCCCATTGGTTTCATCCCTGAGCCTGATCTTCAGAACATTCAGCCTCTCCCAGATAATGCAGTTGCAACAGAGTATCATCAAGGGAGCATTGGTAACGGGCAATCTGGTGTCAAGAAAGGCAAGAAATACAGAGGAAGGCCTTTTGGGAGCCAGCATCAACCCGATAACCCCGAGATTACACCCAACGTGAGACCACGCCAAGTTATAGATGCCCGGTCCGCAACAAGCAGCGACAATTCGACGGGGTGGGGCAGGGACTCAGCTGGGAGGTCACATGATATTCGAAGGCTCCGACACGATGGTGATGAGACCATCCGAAGATCACCCCAGCAAGAATGGGCAGACGAGGGCAGCGGTCATTCGGAGGGCGGGACAGAACCAAACAGGGGCGGAAGGAGAGTGCGGGTAGATCAGAAGCGGATCGTCATAAGCCGTAACATGGAGGGAGATGAAGAAAGCAGCAGTCGTGGCTTCGACCATGGTATTCTGGGCCCTTACCGACCACCAAATACCGGCCAAAGGCGGGTTAGGGTGGTAACTGGGGACGATCAGTAGGACATAATAGTTAATACCATCAACCTTGTGATTTGATTGTGAGGGTTTGAGCATATGCATGATGTGGCAGACATTGTTTTGTACAAAACATATCGAGTTGGCTCATCACCTGCCCGTTCTTGTTCGACAATGATTTCGTCTCGATTTTTATTTGTATTTACGTGAAATAACAGTGTAATATTGTATATTGTAAGAGATTTGAGACACCGAGTTGGTTGCTTTCAGCGTATCTATTGCCATCTGTTTCTGGTCTCTTTCATCCTGCAAGAAAAGCCAGGATAGGGCAAGCGCCAAACCCAGGACCCCACGTGTCTCAGCTGATAGTCGGTGGGTGGCCGGTGACGGTCGGCGACTTTTCACTTTTTCTTTTCGTCACACAAGAAAATTCACAAAAAGGAAGAAATGGAGAGACGTAGATTGAAAAAGAAACACACACGGAGATTTATCTTCATCCTGGAGAGAAAAGACGGCCACGGGAAGCCCTTGATATGTGAAGTCATCACACACCAACTGTTTCTTGATATAAACTGATTTTGGCTGGCAGGGGTGAGATGGAGAGAGGGGAGTGTTGGACATGGCAACCGAGTTCAAGAAAGACCCCGTCCTGATCCTGAGGATGGACGGCGAAGATCTGCAGGAATACGCCGAAAGCGCGCAGTTTGAGACCGACGCGATCTCCATATTCTCGACGCTGGTTCAGACGCATGCGTCCTTGCGCGAGTGCCTCTCCGTGGCCTTGGAACGCCTCTCGGTCGATCATGGAATGCCACCTCCCTTCGACAACTGGGTAACTGCTATTTTTTTGATGATCCATTTTGACTTTGGCTACTAAGTGCCATCCTTTCCATCTTCGTAGGTTTATGCCAACATCGTAGAGCCAGCTCTGCAGCCTCTCTCTGCAGAGCTCGACGAGCCAATTTCCCAAGACATCTTCTTGGAAAAATTCAGGAAGCTCGTCGACGACATCGTCCGGCGTCTCCACGAGCACCCTGTTATCGTTGCCCACAGCGAGAACACTTTTGACGGAAGTGCCATTCGGAGATTGCTGTCCAACAAGTCTGAATTAAGCAAGGTTGGTTGATGAAATTTTCTCTACGGCTTAGAATTGATGGGGGCTAAATACCAAAACGTTCGCTGGATGCAGTTGCTGGATGCAGCATGGAGAGACCTAACGAAGGACACGAAAGCGGCGAAAGATTGCATTCTGTTTGCACTTGAGAGGCTCGCCACTCCGGCAGAATTGCCTCTCTATGGCACCAACGCCCAGGTGGTTTCCTAGTTTTCAGGCGAAATCGAAATTTTGATGAGAATTTGCAGGTTGAATCTCACAATGTCGGGAAATTTGCTTGGCAGGTTGATGACGTTGTGAATGGAGTCATCGGCATGGCCAGGGTCGACGAGGGGAAGATCTTGAACGAACAGGAGTTCAAGAAAACCGTGACCGAGGTTCTAGAAAGCTTGAGCCTGCGACTGGGAGCCAATCCTCTATCTGTCTCTACAAACCTGGTGATCGATGAACCATTGGCGTCTTCATCACCACCTACGCCGGTTCAAGCCGATTGATTTGAGTTGGTTGCCAGGAATCAAATAACTTGCAGTCATTTAGTCTTGTGTAGGGTCTGCTTATGGACATTGTGTTGTTACCTTGAGATTTGCTTATATATTTGTTGCTGTAAGATTTGTAAAGATGATCATGTTGGTAGGGTTTGGGGTTTTGGGGTTTGCCTTTGATTGATCATTTAGTCTTTGATTGAGCCAGTCACCCAATCTTGATCTCTTCCCATGCTGATCCTTCTAGAATTCTACTCTCTCCTCTTCTTGTCTCAATGGGTCTATTTTTACTGCATTTTTCTTTTACGGTGTTTTCAGGGCCGGTTCAAACATAAATGAGGCCTAAAGCAAAACAAAATATGAGGCCGGTTGTGAAGGGAAAAGTAGGGAAATATGTGTAGAGGGTTAAGAGCCCCCTACCCTCATATTTATAGTTTTCAATAGTGGGCTGGATACCCAATGGGCCTCATGGGCCTATTTATAACACTTCCCCTTATCCAACCAATATTGAATAAGCGGTGGATTCTTCAGGATCCGAGTTAGGATAACTGCATTGTTAAAGAAAGAACAGTTAATCCATAACATCCACTGTTTTAGGGATGTGTTTAGGGGTGGATACTTCAGGATCCAGAGTCAACGAGTTTGCCTCGTCAAAACCTTGACTACGGAAAACCCAGTGGGAAAAAACCAGTAGCCAAGGGAAAAGAGTACAACTCTGCAGTTGACTCCCCCTCACCTGACCAAGCTTCAGACTTGCAGATTTCCTATGAATCTATACATCAGTCTCCTATGTACCTATGAGTTCATAGTCCTCTCATTCTGACCCAGTTTACATTTCCTCACTCTCCTCATCCCAATCACATATACAAGTTTCTCAAAGATACTAGTAGACATGGATTTAATAAGCAAATCCGCCAAGTTATTACATGGTTGGATCTTCTGTACCTCAATCTGCTTCTGCTTTTGAAGGTCGTGCGTTCAGAAGAACTTGGGGGAGATATGCTTCGTCTTGTCGCCTTTGATATAGCCGTCCTGTAGCTGGGCTATACATGCTGCATTGTCTTCATGAAGTGGAGTAGACGCAAGGACGCCGGTCATCAGGCCGGTGGAGGTGAGGATGTGCTGGATCACAGAGCGTAGCCAGAAACTCTCCTTGCTTGCTTCGTGGATCGCTAGGAGCTCTGAGTGAGTGGATGAGACGGTCGTCATGTTCTGCTTTACAGATCTCCAGGATATGGCTGTGCCGCCATAAGTAAACATGTATCCGGTCTGAGACTTCTCTGTATGAGGATCGGGCCTGTAACCTGCATCATCATAACCAACTAAACCAGTTGATGCCCCTTTCCTGTAGCATAGACCTAAGTCTATGGAGCCTTGGAGGTAGCGCAGAAGATGCTTAACTCCAGCCCAGTGCCGCTGTGTAGGTGCAGCACTATATCTGGCTAGTAAGTTGACTGCAAATGCTATGTCAGGGCGAGTGCAGTTAGCCAGGTAAAGGAGTGCACCGATAGCACTTAGATAAGGCACTTCGGGGCCTAGTACTTCCTCCCACTCTTCTAGCGGCCGGAATGGGTCTTTATGTACATCCAATGATCTGACGACCATTGGAGTGCTGAGGGGGTGGCACTTATCCATCTGAAACTTTTTCAATAAGTTTGATGTGTAAGTTGACTGATGTAACAGGATCCCATCGTTAAGATGTTCTATTTGAAGACCTAAACAGAATTTTGACTTTTCGAGGTCTTTCATCTCGAAGGTTTCTGTCAAGCTTCTAGAAATCTATGCGATCTCTTCAGGAGATCCGATGAGGTTCAAGTCGTCCACATAGACGGCTATGATTACAAATCCTGTTGTATTTGCTCTTATAAAGATGCAAAGACAGACTGGGTCATTTGTGAATCCTTGTTTTGCAAGGAAATCGCTCAGTCTGTTATACCACATCCTTCCAGATTGTTTTAGACCATATAATGATCTTTGCAGTTTCACTGAGTAGATGTTACGTTGTCTCTCTTTTAGTGCTGCAGGCAAAGAATAACTGTCAAGCAATCTCATATAGATGTCTCGGTCTAAGTTGCCATATAGGTATGCAGTCACGACGTCCATAAGATGCAAATCTAAACCCTCTTGGGCTGTTACGCCAATGAGGAATCGGAAGGTGATCGCGTCCATGCCCGGGGAGTATATGGCTTCAAAATCCACCCCTGGACGTTGGGTAAAACCCTGTGCTACAAGCCTTGCTTTGTAGAGAACGATCTCATTTTGTTCATTTCTTTTTCTAACAAATACCCATTTATAACCCACAGGTTTTACACCTTTTGGTGTCTGGACTATGGGTCCGAAGACCTTGCGTTTGGTGAGTGAATCCAACTCCACTCCTATTGCCGCTTTCCACTTTGGCCAATCATCTCTGCTTTGACATTCTGTCAGAGAGCGTGGTTCAATATCATCGTCGCAGTACGCGACGTTGATGGCAATATTACACGCAAATGTGTCATCTATGGTTGAGCTCTTTCTGTCCCAATACTCCCCAGTTCATACATAGTGTATCGAGACTTCATTTTCTCCCGGTTTTTCCTCTTCATGAGAGTTTGGGAGAGATGGGATAGCAGGGCTTATAGTAGCATCCTGTGGTGGTATTTGTTTACCATTGCCAAGGGTCCTACTCTTTCGAGGGACTTGGTCCTTGGATCCCGGTGGTCGCCCTCTCTTTTTGAGAGGTCCAACCATTTCTGCTGCAGGCGGATTGCATCCATTTTGCGGTATGTCAATCCTAGCTGGAGTGTTAGCAGCAGGGACGTGTGATTTGACAATCTTCTGGTTGTGAGTAAATTTGTCTGGCAAGAGATGGACAGTGTTTTGGATGTGGAGAATCTTCAGGACCTCCTCCTCACACTGGCTTGTGGGCGGATCAAAGTGACATAATGTCTTTGTATCCCAAGTGATACATTCTGAAGCTTCGGGCTTCTTTGTCTGTGAGCCTAGTCTTGGAAATGATGTTTCATCAAATTCACAGTCTTCTAGACGTGCCTTGAAAACGTTTCATGTAAGAGGTTCTAGGAATCTAATTATGGAGAGGGTGTCAAACCCAACATAAATGTCTAGGCGACGCTGTGGACCCATCTTTGTCCTTTGTGGTGGTGCTATGTGGACGTATACTGCACAACTAAATATTCTCAAGTGTGAGACAATTGGTGGGGCTCCAAGTGCTAGTTGCATTGGAGAAGATGACTGATCTCCAGAAGGTCTTAATTTTATTAAAGATGCAGCATGCAAAATTACATGACCCCACGCATTCACTGGCATCTGGGATTGAAGTAATAATTGACGAGCAATCCATTGCAGTCTCTTAATTAGAGATTCTGCTAACCCATTTTGGGTGTGAACATGTGCTACATGATGTTCGACTTCAATTCCCTGTGCTTGGCAATAGTCTAGAAAGACTTGTGATGTAAACTCCCCCGCATTGTCCAGACGAAGTTTCTTTATCTGGTAGTCGGGGAAGTGGGCCCGCAACCTGATTATCTGAGCTAAAAGCTTAGACAGTGCGAGGTTGCGGGTGGACAGTAGACACACATGTGACCACTTAGTAGATGCGTCTATCAGGACCATAAAGTACCTGAACGGACCACTTGATGAGTGTATCGGCCCACAAATGTCTCCGTGGATTCTTTCTAGAAAGCTTGGAGACTCTACGTCCACTTTCAGTGGAGAGGGTCTCGTAATCAGTTTACCTTTGTAACAGGGTGGACATGGGAATTTGCCTTTTTGAAGAATCTTCAGGTTCTTCAAGTCTATACCCCTGGAGCTTTTTATGATGCGGTACATCATAACAGATCCAGGGTGTCCCAGTCTACTGTGCCAGAGTTGGAATTCTGGTGTTTGGGGGCACTGCAGGTGCTCCGCCATAGATGTTTCTGGAGTTTGTATACTTGTTTGGTAGAGTCCCGAGGGGAGTCCCTTGAAACGTTCCACAATGGTTTTTAAACCATTTGTAAGAGACGTTACAACCAAGTATTCCCTTTTATCTTCCTCAACCGTCTCTAAGTGATATCCATTTAAACGGATATCTTTAAAGCTTAGGAGGTTTCGGATAGATTTAGGGGAGTATAACGCATTTTAAGTGTGATTTGTGTGTTACCGGGGAGCAATATGATTGCTTCCCCTGATCCTTCGATTATGTTAGCTGGTCCTGAGATTGTTCTCAGTGGACCAGAGTAGCTACTTATGCTCGTGAAGTAGTCTATGTTTTGAAGGATCGAGTGCGTCGATGCACTGTCCACTAGGCAATTTGATTCCATATCTATATAAAAGAAAGACATTCAAGCAGTAAATAATATGAAAAAGAAGAGATCTACTTTCATATAAAAATGCTCAAAGAAAATTTTTTGACATGGAATAAAAAAAAACTAGGTACTATGCATAAAAGGAAGATACATTGCTAGCATATAACATTGGTCCATAACTAGAGAGTGTCATCTCCTATGAAATCTTCAGGAGTCCATGGGGTCTCTGGTAAAGCTGCGCTCTCAATCAGGTTTGTCTCAGCTCGAGGCTTGAGGCTTGAGGCTTGCCTGGTAGAGGTCCTGGAGGTGTTTCTGGGTGCGACAGATTTTGGACCAGTGGCCCGTCATTCCGCATTTGGAGCACTTATCCTCCCAGTCTTTCTTGGGAGTGCCACCTTTGTTGGACATACTCTTTTGCTTCTTTTCCACAAACTTCTGGTTCTGAGGAGGAGCTGGGGGAGTGGCCTTCTTCCGCTGCTTCTGTTCTTTCCATTTCTGGAATTTTGCCTTTTTGTCCATCTTCTTCTTCTGGGAAGACTGGAAGTGTGCCTCTGCAGGAGGTGGCAGTGGAGCGGAGCCAGGAGGGCGCAGGTTGTGAGTGGCAACCAACAGGTCTCTGTTCTGTTAAGCCATAAGCAGGCATGAAAGCAGATCAGAGTACTTCGTGAACTTCCTCTCACAGTATTGTTGCATAAGGATCATGTCCTTCTCGTGGAAAGACGTGAACGTCTTTTCCAGCAACATTTTCTCCGTCACCGTTTCACCACACAACTTCAGGCTTGAGGTGATGCAGAAGAGTACTAAGTTGTACTCCGCTACGGATTTGTAATCCTGTATGCAGAGGTGAGTCCACTCGTACTGCGCACGGGGGAGTATGACATCCCTCTGATGCCTGTACCTCTCCTCGAGTGCATCCCACAGCTCGTAAGGATCCTCTACAGTAAGGTACTCGTCCTTCAGGGTTGAGTCTAAATGTTTCCTGATATAGATAATGGCTTTCGCCTTTAGTATATCGGAAACTTCCTTTGTATGAGGTGCTTCTTTAGAAGCATCCTTGTCGGCTGGGGCAGTACTTGTTGTTGCCTTCTCAGTCGGTGTGAGACTGAAACCATGAGAGCGCAGATGGAACTTCAGGTCCAACTGCCAACTCAGGTAGTTTGACCCATCGACCTTCAGGACCGAAAAGTCGACATTCGCAAGTCTGGCCATTGAATGATCTAGCAATATAAAAACAGCATGGATCATTAAACTGAATAAAAATAGACATCCACGCATGTATTTTAAGCATTGTCATAACATGAATTTATTAAAGAAAATTTAACATCCATGCATGCTTTTGACGGTTTCATAACGTGAATAATTAAAAGAGATTAACATCCACGCATACTTTTTGACAGTTTCATTGTAACATTAACATGGCATGAAAATAGTTAACATCCACGCAATTAATGTATAAGCAATGAAAAAATAACTTAGGACTATGAGGATCAGCCAGCCGACACCGAAAAGAAAATGACAGTCCGAGATTACATCAAAAGTTGTATGAAAGAATAAGTACAACTCGGGAACTTCAGAGAGAAGCCCCTTTCATCTTTGTGCATACGCCTTCAACTCCTTTTTGGTGTCCGCCGGTCTTCTTTTTACATTTATATCCTCACTTACAAATTTCTCTCAAAAAAAAGGAAAAAATTGCAGGAAATTAAAGGTGTCGGAAACCTGGCTGATCCCTAAAAACATAGCCTAATCGCACATCCACACAGATAATATATGGAAAATACACAACCACGTAGATAAGCATACCACAGGCATGTAAAGATTAATTAAATAATCTAAATAGTGTGTGACGTGCTAAAAAATTATTTTTGAAAAACTTTTTACCTTTGATCCATATTTTTAATGTTTTGTTTACCGCTTTAACCCTTTTTATAAAGTTTCTTTAATTATTTTGGGCTTTTAGGGCCAAAAATAAAAAAGAAAAATTATTTGTGTAAATGGGCTAATTTTCAGGCTTTTTAGGCCATGACAACAAACCATTAGGGTTAATTGGGCCTCCCCCGAAAAATTGGCCCGTTCAGGCCGCAGCCGCCGCGGCCAATGGCCGCGACGTTTTGGCCGCCGGCGGCGCTTGTGAAGCGCCGGCGTTTCGCCCTTCGGGCGTGCGGAGTATGGATCAAGGTCGGGGGGTAAAAAACGGATTTTCAAGCATTTAGATCTCTAAAAACTGATTTTTATTGTTTTTAGACATGCGGATCTAAATTAAAAAAATGATTTTTACCGTGTTTTCAAACTTTTTGATCTTAAATCATGCAGATCTACGTGAAACGCAAGTTTTAGATCTAAAAAGTTTTGATTTTTACCTCTAGATTCGACAAGGGAATCTAGTCGACGGTTGGTGAAGGATGCCCTTTTCGCTCCCTGTTGAGAAGATTACGATCTTCTTGAATTTGAGCGATTGATGGATCTCCTACCTCGCGAGCCGCCGCCTTCTCCAACGAGAGTGATCGTGCTGATAACGTGTTGTGAAGGGAAAAGTAGGGAAATAGGTGTAGAGGGTTAATAACCCCATACCCTCATATTTATAGCTTTCAATAGTGGGCCGGATACCCAATGGGCCTCATGGGCCTATTCATAACAAGGCCTAAGTATTAACACAAAATTTTTAGGCGCTTTTATATAACTGAATTTAGGACAGAATGACCCCGAGTGGGTTGGCTGAGTGGGAAGTGCGTTCCTTTCCCCCCAAGTGGCGATGGATCGAGGACCGATGGCTAACTCGCTTAATTCCCTCCACTAACCTGTTATGCATGGTGTGGGTCAGCCTTGCATACCCCCTGCTTGGTGCCTGACCGACCGCCCCACTTGTGAGGCGGTGTGGGAGTCCGGGTCACCAAAAAAAGCAAGAAAAATTTAGGACAGAATCCCCTCACAAACCAAACACGTTACAATCTTAAAATTAAAGGAAACAATGATCATGTTTTTTAAATCAAAAGCATTATTACATCACATATCACTGTGCAAATTATGCTCCCCAAGAGGGATGATATTGCCTCCTACGAGATCTATGTATATCCCTACATTTTCTCCTACCAGTAATATTACTTCTCAGATCTTTTGGATCTCAGATATTAATTCCATTCGAAATCTATTATCAGCATCTCAGATATTAAGCCCAACATCATTTCGGGTTGTGTAATGAGCAATTTTGTTGGTTCTACGTAAGCATGTGATGAGCGAAGAGCTATGTGAATTGAGCAATTTTGAAAAAGGCATTATTAGTAATTTTGAAAAGTGTATTAGTGATGGTTTTATAAAAATAAAGTGGTCTGTAAACTGAGCAACATGTCTGTTCACATAGCATTCCCTTAACTTTGATGTAACTTATAAAATTCAATAAAATAAAAAGAAAGAAAAACCCAATAAATAAGTAAATAAAATAAAATAAAAAACCAAATTCACCGAAAAAAGTAAAAGAAAACGAAAACGAAAACGAAACAGCTTAGTCAAGAGTCGAGACAACCAGATGATCCAATTTATTACATTGAAGACCTCCTTATGGTTTCTGTGGAGTTCATCTGCAAATTTGACAAAATTCAACATTGAGAGAGATAGAGATGCATTGGATTGAAGCAGATCCATCTAAATGTGGTGAAAATTTCCCGCTCCCTCGAAGGCAAACAACGATCTCGCCTTTTCTTTTCTTTTCCCTTTTATTTCTCTTTCTACTAATCTCTCAGTTTCTAATCGTCGTCGTTGTTTGTTTGTTCAATTGGGAAACTGCAGCAGGCACACAACAGTTGAGCTTAGGAATAAAATGAAATATGAAGCCCTCTCAAAATTGGAGGCCTAATGCAGCCGCCTAAGTTGCCTTACTGTAAAACCGGCCCCGGGTGTTTTCATAATACTATACTCAATTCTCTTTAAATTACAGAATACTATCGAATATTTCATTTTTTCCAATTTGCTCCTCCAACGTCGTAAAAAACAAATGTAATTTTGTGAAGGACACATGTAATGTTGTGTGCAAATTGTGAAAGATAAAAGGTAGTTTTTGTGCAAATTATCCATAAATTAAACCTATATTTCACATTTGACTTTTACCGGCATTATAGGAGAAAATGAGAAAAAGTGAAGTATATACAGTAGTCTGTAATTGAAGGAGTTAATGATATCAGTATGGAAAAAGCTAGTTTTGTGAAAATTAGCTTTTAAAACTATAAGCGCATATTGATGGAGGAGGAGTCATGGTTAAAATTTTTAGGAGGAAATAAGTGTCAATAAAATAATTCTTGGCATTTTTTGGTTCTCTGTTGTTCATGGTGTCGTTTATCCTATCGATTGAGGCAATGCAATGAATTGGTTTGTTTGGATGCCACTTTTTAACAACAAATGCACTCTAGGAATATAATTTAAAAGGCAGGCAAATGCATTTGATTAAAAAGAAAGGTCTTCCATTTTTTTTCCAAAAAAGGAGCTATTGTTTTTCAATAATTATTACCACATGATGGAAATAACCAAATGATGATCCAAAGAAATTTTTGGATTGTAATCCAAAAGATTTTCACCATTATGGAATTTGGATATGACCTAATAGGTTCTCTCATCCAAAGTGAAATGCAACTAAGTATTATTCAAACCATCCATACAAACTCTTAACCATTGTTCTCTCTTAGCCTTGACGAACAATTATATTTGAAATTTTGCTCGATTGAGGCGCTAGAGAAGTATTGGTTTGGAAGCCAAGCTATCTTGTGCAAAGGTAGTTCGCATGTGCTCGGATCCAACCTATCTAACTCTGCACAAGTCAGATAGATCAGATGCCGAGCTATTGGACTTCGACAGTGCATTGGTTCCTCGGTTCAGAGGATATGCGGCTCATGGATCGGCAGCTCTACAGTCCGAGCTTCAGGTAGCTTGGATAGCCCAGCTCGACACTTTGTTTGCTCTGACTTCAGCGGAAAGCTCGACAGTACGGAGGGGGCCCACTATAGGGCACGACACCCTATTCGTGTAGTGTTGCGATAGGGTTGGAATTCCGTTAAAGTCGGGATTCGTATCTCTTAGGAATCTCTACTCAATGATGACACCTATTGTACCCGAGGGCTATATATAGGGTGTTTTAGACGAGGGTTTAACATGTGGAACATATAGAGAGAATTAAAGCTGCAATTTATGAGCGCCAACTTTGAGAGATTGTTGAGAGCTTTTGAAGATAATTTGTGTTCTTCTTCTTCGATGTGAAGAGAAAAGATTTGTATTCATTTTTCCCTTTCGTGATAAAGCTCATTGGTGTTCACTTAGCTGGCCGACGGTCTAAAGTTGTTATCTTTCATAGTGCTCCATTTGATTGTTCGTTGCTTGTCCTTGTCTCGATCATCCGATGATCCTAGTCTTTCGCTCTGCTGCACAATAAACTGGTATCAGAGCCAGCAGTTTCGATAGGAGGCAAAGATGAGTAACGGTGGCGATGATAGTTCCACAAAGGCGTTGACTTCCGAAAAGGATGCTCCAACGGCTCGAACTATTATGTCCAACACGAAGTTCGAAATTGAGAAGTTTGATGGAATGATCAACTTCGGTATATGGAGATGGGAAGTCTTGGATGTCTTAAATCAACTTAGTCAAGATATCATATTGGACGAGAAGCCGACAAGCATGTCTAATTTAGAGTGGAGAACTCTGAATCGAAATGCATGTGGTACCATCCAACTGTATCTGACGAAGGAGAAGTAATACACTTTTATGTAGGAGATGAATGCACATAAGTTTTGGAAGGAGCTCGACGACAAGTACATGAAGAAGAACATCCAGAACCGATTGCATTTGAAGAAGAAGCTTTTTGGTTTGAAGCTTGAGGATGGTGTTTGTATTGAGAAACATCTCGACTACTACAACAAGCTTTTGACTGATCTGAGGAACGTCGACGTGAAGGTCAATGATGAAGACAAAAATATGATTCTCCTCAACTCTATACCCATAGAATATGAGTACTTGGTGTCGGTTCTTACATATGGTAAGAAATCGGTCACATTTGAAGAAGTGTCCAATGTCTGACAAGTAACGAGTTCAGAAAGAATGACGAGGATACGAAAGGCCGAGCTAACGACGCAGGTTGTAGTAATGAGAAGGGTGGAGCTTGGAAGGGATATTTCCGATCCAAGTCCAGGGACAAGAGTAGAGTCCCTCTTCGCAAGGACTTGGTGAAGAACCAATGTGCTTTCTGCAGAGAAAGATGACACATTGGGTTATAGATTGTCCAAAGGTGAAGAAGAAGCACAATGTAACATCCAACTTCGCTAAGGGAGTTGAGGTCGAGGAATGTGTATTGGTCGGTGCTTCGAAGGGAGTGACATCAAATGGTTGGGTGCTTGACTTGGGCCTCTCTTTCCATATGATGCCACACCGAGAGTAATTTACAACCTTTTGTGAAGGGAGTAAGAGTACGGTCCTATTGGGCGATGACCGAGCTTGCAGCACTACGGACATCGGTACAGTTCAGATGAAGATGGGCAATGGTGTTACACGAGACATCGATGATGTACGCTATGTACTCGGCCTAAATCGTAACCTCATATCGCTTGGCTCACTCGAAACCAAGGGCTATCGAGTGATGATGGAGAATAGTGCTCTAAGGGTGACCCGAGGAGCTATGATCGTGATGAAGGGGAAGCGGAAAAGCAACCTATATTACTTGGATGGTTCGGTCATGACTAGCACAATAGCTCTAACCAATAAGGCCGATCGAGACAACTCGCTTCTGTGGCACATGAGTCTAGGTCATGATGGTGAGAAAGCTTTGAAGAAGCTGATCGAAGGAGATTGTCTGAAAGGAGACAAGACCAGGAAGATCGAGTTCTGTGAGAATCGTATCTTTGGCAAACAGACATGTGCTTCTTTTGGGACGGCCATACATAGTACGAAGAGAGCACATGACTACGTATATATCGACGTATGTGGGCCAAGTAGGTCGGCCTCAATGGGAGGTAAACACTACGTTGTATCATTCATTGATGATTTCTCAGTACACATAGGTTGGACCTCTTCCAGAAGATCTGCAGATCAGAGAGGATTTAGAGGCACTTCACCGTGAGTGGTACTTCGTAGCAGAATGGAGTAGCTTAAAGGATGAATCAGACATTGCTGTAGAAAGTCTGATGCATGTTGTTTACTACCGACCTATCGAAGGAGTTTTAGGCGGAAGCCCGGGCATACGTGACCTACTTGGTCAATCGGCTACCATTTACTGCATTGGAAGGAAGATCTCCTTTGGAGGTCTGGTCAAGAAATCTAGTTCATCACTATGAGTCTCTGCAGATATATGGCTGTCAGAGCTACTATACCATGCATGAGCACAAGCTCGATGCTAGAGCCAGGAAAGCCATCTTCTTGGGCTTTAGCAATGGTGTTAAGGAATACATGATGTGGTATCCGACACAGAGGAAGGTGATCGTGAGCAGAGACGTAATGTTCGATGAGTTCGCATTACTGAAGAATGAGCATGAACCGTTGGTGGAGACTGAACAGATACAGATGAAGCAGGTCTACTTGGAAGTGTCTAATGTTTCAGATAGCTCAGCTACTAACTCAGGCTGATCTACACCAGCGGCTGTAGACGACGTAGACAGATGCTGGTGAGATGGGTGGTTCAAGCTCGGTTGGTGGAGATAGCTCGACACCACAGATTGCACAGTCGAAGAATTTCATTATAGTATCGAGACCAAGGCATGAGATACAAAGATTTGCACGATACTCAGAGATGGTCTCATTCGCTTTCCCCACTTTATAGACATACCCACTTCTTTCAGAGAGGTAGAGCATTCTGAAGACCCAGAGAAGTGGAGTAAAGTGATGGACGAGGATATGGAATCACTAAAGAAGAATGAGACATGGGAGCTGGTGGAGATTCCGGAGGGCAAGAACACAAATGTGTGTAAGTGGGTCTACACCAAGAAAGACGGAGCCAAAGCTGGATAAGTTCATTACAAAGGTAGTCCAGTAGAGAAGGGCTATGCACAGAGAGAAGACATCGACTACAATGAGGTCTTCTCTCCAGTTGTGAAGTATTGCTCGATTTGGATCCTATTGAAATTAGTGTCTTAGCTTGACCTTGAGCTGGTGCAACTAGATGTCAAGACGGTGTTCTTGCATGGAGAGCTCGAGGAGGAGATCTATATGGCTCAGCCCGATGGCGATGTGAGCGGTGATGGGCTTGCATGTAGGATGAAGAAATCACTCTATGGGCTGAAGAAGTCACCTAGACAAAGCGTTTCGAACGCTTTATGACGAATGATCAAGGGTATGTTCGGAGCCCCTATGATCATTGCGTGTTCTTTTGGGAGTTGAATGATGGGTCCTTCATCTATCTCTTGCTTTATGTTGATGATATGCTCATCGCTTCATTAAATAAAGAGGAGATAAGAAGACTGAAGTCTGAGCTAAGTTGTGCATTTAAGATAAAGGATCTAGGCAAAGCACAGAGGATTCTTGGGATGGAGATCACAAGAGATCGAAGTGGAGATAAAGTTCTGTTGAGGGATGTATGCACTCAGATCATTTGTATTTGATGCAAATGGATATTAATATAACATGTGGGAATTTTGCATATGATGCAAAGGGAATTAAATATGTCGTAAAATGTTTACGTGCATATTTAATATAATAAACACGAGGAAAAGTTTACCTAGATGACGTGATCATCCCGCTCTAAATGCAAGTTCAAACCGCGTCAAAAAACTGACACCAACCGCACAAAATAGAGCCAAAACAGTGAAAAAAGCCAAATTTGGCATTACGGGTCGGGCGCCCGCTAGGCCGGCGCCCGACCCGCCTGGTGGCCACAGTAGGGTTTTCTTTTTAACCCAATTTTGTGCGACAGCTGCAGTTTTTGCGAAAAAGTAGTTTTGGGCTATGTTTGGACACTCGTTTGAAGGGTCAAACGAACCCGGAATGACGTGTCGTTTCTGCCTACGCGTTCACCATTGAGATTTGCTTATGTATGCGCATGTTGTTCTTTCGCTGAATTTTATTGTAGCTGTAAAATTTGTAAAGATGATCATGTTCGTAGGGTTTGGAATTGTGGGATTTTCCATTTGGTCTTTGATTGAGCTAGCCACCAATCTTGATCCAAACATCAATTTTCTTGTCTAATGGGGCAACGACTAATTAATCAAGACATCGAGTACCTTAACCAATTTTAGTTCTTTTCCATTGCTGATCCTTCTAGAATTCTACTCTCTCCTCTTCTTGTCTCCTCTAATGTTTCCATCTTTTATTTTCATAAAACTACAGTTTTAGTTTTCTTTTACGGTGTTTTTTAAATTACAGAATACTATCATATACTTCATTTTTTCCAATTTGCTCCTCCAACGCCGTTAAAGACAGATGTAATTTTGTGATGGACATGTAATGTTGTGGGAAAATTGTGAAAGATAAAGGTAGTTTTTTTTTGAAAATTATCCATAAATTAAACATATATTTCACATTTGACTTTTAACGACGTTATAGGAGCAAATGGGAAAGTGAAGTATATAGTAGTATCGTGTAATTGAAGGAGTTAGTGTAATTGAAGGAGTTAATGATATTATTATGAAAAAGCCAGTTTTGTGAAAATTAGCCTTTAAACTATAAGTGCATATTAATGAATGAGTCATGGTTTAAATTTTTAGGAGGAAATAAGTGTCAGTTCATGCAGGAATAAAACAATTCTTGGCTTTTTTGGTTCGCTTTTGTCCAATGTGTCATTTATCCTATTGATTGAGGCAATGCGACGAATTGGTTTGTTTGAATGTCACTTTTTGACAACAAATCCAAATTAGGAATATAATTTTAAAAGTAGGCAAATGCAGTTGATTAAAAAGAAAGGTCTTCCAAAGAAAGGCTTAGACCGATGAGCTACATCCGCTTTTTAAAATTCCAACACCCACAGCATTCTTCCATTTCTGTCTGATTAGCTTATGCAATGTCTCATATAGACTCCTCACTATAGTTCTTACCAATCGTCTGAAAACCATAATCAACAAACTTATTTCTGCTGAACAAGCCAATTTCCTCAAAGGTCGTCAATCCACCGATAATATCGTCTTGGTCCAGGAGCTCATACACACCATGAAAACCAAATCTTCTGGCAAAGCCTTCATGGCCATTAAGATTGTTCTTGAGAAGGCTTTCGATAGACTTAGATGTGACTTCATCCAAGACATGCTACATGACATTGGCATTCCTTCCGCTTTCATCAATCTTGTCATGTTTTACGTTTCTTACACCTCGATTCGCCTCTCATGGAACTCCATTCCAAATCTTTTTCTGCTGAACGTGGCATTAGGTAAGGTGACCCCATCTCACCCTACCTCTTTATCCTCTACATGGAACACCTTTCATAGGACATCCACTTGGCTACTACTAACCATTATTGGGAGCCTATCAAAGCCAGCCGCCAGGGTACTCCCATCTCCCACCTCCTTTTCGCTGATGATCTCTTCCATTTTACAGAAGCCACCACTGACCAGGCTAGCCTCATCCAGTCCATTCTCAACACTTTCCATTCTTCTTCAGGACAGAAAGTCAGTCCCTCTAAGTCCAACATCTACTTCTCCCCAAACACCTCTCCTCACATTGCCATGTCTATCACCAACATTCTAGGCTATCCTCATGTAATGGATCTTGGGAACTACCTTGGTGTTCCTCTCATCCATCACAGACCCTCCAGCTCCACTTACTCCTCTATTATTTAACGTCTCGATGACAGGTTGACTGGGTGGTCTGTTAGAACCCTTTCCCTATCGGGTCGCCTCACCCTAGCTCAGTCTGTTCTCCAAGAAATCCCTTCCTATATCATGCAGTCTACACCTACCTCTTAGTATCTGCGATATCATTGACAGGAAACTTCGTTCTTTCATCTGGGGTTCCTCCCTGCAAAATTGTCGTATCCATCTTTTGGATTGGACCCACCTTGCTCTCCCCAAGAATCATGGTGGTGCTGGCATTCGTTCAGCCCGGAACCACAATCGTGCCTTCCTTTCCAAACTAACCTGGCGCCTTATTTGTAACCATGCGTCGCTTTGGTCTTCGTGACAAGTATCACTTAGGCTAACATCCCGTTCCCAACATTGACACCTCTCGTCATGGTTCTGTCACTTGGTCTGCTATCTGCAAGGGATGGCCTATAGTTAAGCATGCTTTTAGATGGCAGGTTAATGATGGTAATATTGCCCATTTCTGGACCGATGCGTGGCTCCTAGGTTTTCCGCCCCTTGTTACCCTTTCCTCCACCCCTCATCCATAAGATTCTCTTCAGGAACATATCAGTAGCTTTGTTTCAACACCAGGATCTTGGCTTTGGGAATCCTTTCATCAATTCCTTGATTCTAACATTTGTTTGAGACTTGCAGGTTTTAGAACACCAACCTCAGGAGCCAGTGATGATAGACTAGTTTGGGACTACACCCCCAATGGTGAATGCACTGGGAAGGATGCTTACTCTTACATCATTGATATGGGCCTTCCTTCTCTTTGCAAAGCATGGCACAAGATATGGAAGTGGTCAGGCCCCTAACGTATTTGCTCCTTCATGTGGCTAACTCGTCATACAAGACTTCTAACCAATGTGGAAAGAGCACGTCGCCATCTCACAGCCGACACAAACTGCCCCTTATGCAACCTGGCACCTGAGACTCTTATTCATTGTCTCAGGGATTGCCCTCGGGTCTGCTCTCTCTGGCTCTCCCTTACTCCCATCTCATCCCATTTGTATTTTTTCTCCTTGGATACAGGTGACTGGATTGACTACAACTTAGCTCCCCAGTGTAGGTGCCTATTGGGTTGTTGCTGGTCCTAGATCTTTGGCACTGGTTGTTGGCTGATTTGGAAAGCTAGGAACGAAGCTGTTTTCAATAATCATGTCTAGTGGTCAGTCACTCCTGTGCATATCATTCATTATGTCCAGAATTTTTCCAAGGCAATGGTGAGTCTCCACAAGGCAAATATCCAGCCTCCACTCCCCCTCCCATCTGGGAGCCACCACCTTCTGGTTGGGCCACCCTCACATGGAATCACTATTTTGCCGGCATTGTGGGTGTCCTCCGGGATGCCAATGGGGAATGGATACATGGCTTCTCGGCACGCATCGATGTATGCTCTGTGCCACATGCTGAGCTCCAGGCCATCCATCGTGGTCTCAACCTGACTTGGAATATGGGCATATACACATTCTCCTGGAAATGGATTCCACATTGGCTATCCATGCGCGCGTTCAACATCCCTAACTGATGATGATCAAGTTTTGATTAGTTAGGTTTAGTTAGATTTTATTTTGATTTTCAGTTAGGATTCTATTTGATTTTTCTGTTAGGATTTTTAGTTAGAATTTTATTTGTTTTTATTTGATCTTGTCTGTTAGGATTTTATTTGTTTTTAGTTATTTGGTTGTAAGGTTATATAAAGAGCACTAGATTTGTTATTTTAAAAAAACCAATGAATCAATGAAAAGAGAAGTTTCTCTGTGAAAGGTTCCACTCCCCTCCTTGGTGCGAAGCCTCGGAAACCCCTTGGTGTGAAGCCATGAAATCGCCAATTATCTAGTTCTTCCTCAAATCTCCCGATTCCTCCCGAAATCATCCACTGAAACCCTAAAATCATCCGCCAAATCCCTAGATTCTTTCACGTCCTACATCAACATGTAAAAGGTTCCCCCACATGTGAAAGGTCCAATCTTCCTTGGTGCGAAGCCTTGGAATCCTTGGAGCGAAGCCAAGAACCCTAAGCTATCCACTTCTTCCCCAAATCATCCACCTAATCCCTAAAATTCTCCATCAAATCCCTAGATCCCACCACGTCCTACATCAATGATGAGGATCAAGTTCTGATTAGTTAGGTTTAATTAGAATATATTTGTTTTTGTTTAATCTTATCTATTAAGATTTTATTTGTTTTTAGTTATTTGGTTGTAAGGCTATATAAAGGCCACTAGACTTGTTATTTTAGGCAATCAATAAATGAATGAATGAAAAGAGAAATTTTCTCAAAATCTGTGAAAGGTTCCGCTCCTCTCTTTGGTGCGAAGCCTCAGAAACCCTTGGTGTGAAGCTAATAAATCTCCATTTATCTAGTTCTTCACCAAATCCTCCACCAAATCCTTAGATCCAATTACATCCTACATCAATTTGGTATCAGAGCCGAACGAATCCTTTCTTTTCTAAAAATCTTACCCTAACTTTTCCAAAAAGAAAAAAAAATCAAAACCCTAACCGACTCTTCGGATCAATTGCCTTCCTCCACAAAAACAAAACAAAAAAGTCCACACTGCTACAGTAATTTCTGTGCTGCTACAGTACCCGCCACAGTGCCTGCTACATTATTTTCTGTGCTTGCTGCAGTACCCACTACAGTACCGCTACAGGAATTTCTGCGCAATTTCTGCGCAGTTTTTGTGTTTTGACGATTCCTGGTCTGTTTGAAGCCTGAATTCAGTGCCATTCGCGTCAGTGGGTAGCTGACTCAGTCGGATACACATAGGTAACATCCAAACAAGCAAATCTTTTCCAAATTATGAGATACAAAAGTGATTACTAGGATGATTATTACAATAACTACACTCCCGAACAAATTTTGAGCTTGAGAAGTGGAAACAATTATCATTCTTTTATGGCTTCAAGTATAAATTTGGGTATGATGATTGGGAGTACTATCTTGAGAAGTTCTCTCATTTTGAATTATCTGACGAAAAAATATAAGTATGCATATCTCAAGATAGGTGGAGAAGCGCTATCTTGGTGCTTGAGTCTTCGAGTTCCTTATCATCGATGGTCAACTTTTAGTTCTGTTATTCGATGTCGATATTCTTCCAAGCATCAGTACATTCCCGAGGCACCGCAATAGACTTCAAGCCTGAAAGTAAAGAATGATCCAATCGAACTGATATGTGATCTCCGCAACCTTTGCGAACACTTGGAAAGGGAGCATCAGAGTAAACTCAAGCCCGAGTCCACAGTAAATTTCAATCTAACACCTGAGGCAAAATGTAAGCTTGAATAAGAGCTGAAGCCTGATCCCGATCCAGAGATTGAGACACAGTTGGTGTCTAAGCCTAAGTTGAAGCCCGAGCTTGATTTGGAACTTGAGCCAATATTGAAGCCATAACGAGAGCCCGAGTTAGAGTCTGAACCAGAGATTATTCACGTATCGCAGTCAGAATCAGAAGCAGAGCTTGATCTTGTGCTGCATTTCGAACCTGAGCCAGAGCATTATCATGAGCTATCAGTTGAGCCTACGTCAGAACTGTCGAAAGAAGCACTGTTGATTCCCATTGAGCACATTGAGTTTGTCATCTCGAATCCTCCTATCCTAACCAACAAACATGTGTTGAATGTTTTTCTATCATTCATGAATTGGAAGAAATTATCTTAGGACGTGCTTCTACCAATCTACATCATGGTACACTTCAGAGTTCGTGGACGCGTCTTTTACAACTACAGAGGACTGCTGATTTTTGCCCAGCTGTGCTACTTTTGCCGCCCTTCAGCATGAGGTGAAGTTCTCAAGCAGATGAGAATGATGCGGATCAAGTTTTGATTAGTTAGGTTTAGTTAGATTTTATTTTGATTTTCAGTTAGGATTCTATTTGATTTTTCTGTTAGGATTATTAGTTAGATTTTTAGTTAAGATTTTATTATTTTTGTTTAATCTTATCTATTAGGATATTATTTGTTTTTAGTTATTTGGTTGTAAGGCTATATAAAGGCATCTGGACTTGTTATTTTAGGCAATCATTAAACGAATGAATGAAAAGAGAAATTTTCTCAAAATATGTGAAAGGTTCCATTCCCCTACTTGGTGTGAAGCCTCGGAAAACCTTGGTGTGAAGCCAAGAAATCTCCAATTATCTAGTTCTTCCCCAAATCCTCCACCAAATCCCTAGATCCAATTACGTCATACATCAACAGCCTGAGCGGCCTATTCATGCATGCATACACTAGCGGCTATCAAACGCCTTGTTCACCAACCTTGGTGCATCCAGATCAAGCTAGTCTCTGGGCAAGCTAATTCTGTTGCAAATTCACTTGCGCAACATCTCTTGGCTTTACCCACTTTCGCACCAGATTGATTATCTAGCTTGTCCGCCTTTTTGCTTCCATATGTTTGATTTTGACAAGTCTCGCCCAATGATAGGGGCCATCTCTTAACTCTAGCTAGCACTTTTGCTAGCCCCCTCGTACCAAAAAAAAAGAATGGTCATTGTTGAGATAGATTGAAAGAAGTGTAAACAATCTCCTATTAGGAGTAGCCATGGCATAAGCCATGGCTCTCAATATATTGACTTCATAATGGGATTTGGAGTCCAAGGGACTCCCCACTAACTTAGTGGGGAGTAATGGTGAGATGATGAGGGGAGGGAGGCCAAAAGCCTCCCTCAACTCACAACACTCCCCTCATCTCTCCATTACCTTGGGTTAAGCATATAAATACTTCAGGATTCAGTATGCTAATGGGGTGGATACTTCTGGATCCAGAGCCACTGTGGTTGCCTCGTTAAAACCTTAGCTGTGGAAAACCCAGTGGGAAAAACCAGCAGCTTAAGGGAAAAGAGTAAAATAATCTCACATAAGGAGTATTTCACATAAGGGGGGGCCTGTCCAGCGCCGCTCTCCCCCGATGGGGGGGCCTCTGTTGCGCCGTTCTCCCCCGATGGGGGGGGGGGGCTCTGCTGCGTCGAACCCCCCGGTGGCGGGGTGGGGGGCCTCTGTAATCGTGGCCTATGGCCTCTGTAATCGGCGGGAGGTGGAGAGATTTTTGCTGAGGGGCTCTGTTTGGATTTTGGGCTATTGGGGACTCTTCGTATCTGTAACAACCCTAGTGTGTAAATACTTAGTAACCATTAAATTGACCCAAGTTTCTCGTACATGTGCACACCAATCCCGGGGAATGGAGAGATTTGCAAATTGCCCCTCGATTTTTCATTTATACCCAAATGAGGGTATCATTGTAAGATTGGGCTTAAGGCAAATTTCTTTAAGTGAAGGGTTATTGTGAAAAAGGGAAATGAGATATTTGCAATGGCAAAATTGTAATAAAATCAAGCTTTTGGATGGCTAATTTTGAAAAAAAAAAGAAAGAAAAAAAAGAAATGAAAAGAAAAATAGAGTATGGCAATAAGTTTGCCATACCAAGTACACCTAACCCCCCATCTCTCCCCTCACCCTACACCATAACCCCCCGCCCTACTCCCTTCTCCTAAATCCCTTTTCTCTCCCCCTCTCTCCATTAATTTTCAGCCCATGACTGAAATTAGCTAGGAAAAAAGGAAAGAAAAAGAAGAAGAAGAAGAAGAATAGGAAGAGGAGAAGGAGAAGGAGAAGGAGAGGGCTACTACTCAAACCATCAACCATTCTTAAAGCTCCAAAGAGGTAGGAACTCTTCACTCTCCTACTCTAATTATAGATGATGGAAAGCATCTTATATGTATGAGTTTTCTCTGAAATGTTGGGAAGAATGTTGTAGAACTAGGAATCTTGATGCATGCCTGAAATTTGCTGAAAATTTAGCTGAGTTCTGGGATTATTTGGCTATTAGGAATGCTCTGAAAATTTTATATGATATGTATCTTATAGTTATGAGCAACTTTCATGTTCATCACTTTTTCTGATCCGAACTGGAAGTTGAGGTAAAAATTCTAATTGTGCAACATGCCAGGAATTCTGTCAAGCTGTACACATTTCAGTAAAACGAGCACCACTACCTGCACACATCTTGGATTTTGTTGATTTTGGTCTTGTTGGAAAGCTAACAAGTTTTTCTCAAGTCCATTGAGACTTTTATGTTAAAATTCTGGTTAGAATATGACCAAAATTGACTTTGAACACAGACACAGAACAGTTTTGACACCCTTTACCAAATAATTCATTATAAATCCAATACTTCATATCTTTGTCTGAAATTTTATGGGTGAACTCAGAACTATAATATCTCCAACTTTCATTCTTTAAGATTTGTCAAATTCTCAAAAGAAATGGGTTAAAAATGCTGTTTTTCTATCTATTCATGCAATTTCAGTATGTTGAAGGGTGTTGGGTGAAATTGGACTTGTGTGATATTGCTAATTTTTCACTCCAAATGCATGAATGATGTTGATGCATGTATGTAAGATTAGTTATGCTATTTGTTACAAAAATTGGTGACATGATTCTCTTCATTTATGTGGCGCTCATTATATGTTTGTTAAAATGCCTGAATGAACTTAAGATTGAAGAAACTTGGAAAATGGCATTGTTAATTGTGTGACATGTATTACCCACGAGGAATTGTATATGATCAATGAGGTTATGATACATGGCTTATGGAGCATGCTAGTTTGTTGTGAATATCTTGATGAAAAGAATGAATTTGGACATCATTTACATACGTCATTTTACATGCTCAATACCCTAGGATTAATGATTAGCTAAAAGATAACATAGGGATATCTTGTTCCACTCGAAGTGGGTGAGGACCCTAGGAGGGTTGGGGGAAACCAAGGTAACGAGTTGACATGCGGGGATGGACTGCTGGGTTGTGGACCACTCCTGACGAGCCCTCAGCGACGGGGAGTTGGTGCGGTTGTGGTTGAGTTGGTTGTGTTGGTGAACGGCTTCTTTCGTAAGAGCTTGTCTCAGGAAGTCGTATCATTCCACCCACCTTACCTGGTGAGGTCCAGTCCCCGATGTCTGACCCGTTACTGAGGTTTCGAATTCATGCATGAAAACTAACCTATAAAATAAAGAAAAAACAGTAACTCTGGAATGTGATGCCTTTTCCTTTGTTGTGATTCCTTGTTGTGCACTATGATAAGAGTAGTAGAGTTGTGGAGTTCCTACTGGGCACGCTGTGACGTGTCCTCCCCCCTACAGGTCCAGGCACTGGTTCTCTGGCGGCGGGCCCGGGAGTGGAGACCCCGGAGGGCAGCTCGTCTCAGCAGGGTCCGTAGTGTATGGTCAGTGTGGGTCGCGTGGTGTAGTCTTGGGTTGTGTGTGTGTGATGAACGCAGTGTTGTACCCCTGTTCCCTTTGTACCCCGTAGGGTTGAGTTGTACTTTTGTGGGAGCTTTTGCTGTTGGGGTTGTACAGTGGACTTGTGCGGTACTGGCCATGTAGTAGCGGTGCTATGTGACTCTTGGATGTTCTGCTCGTCGTATTTTACCTTACTGCCTGTGTTGTAGTGTCTTGTACTATCTTTCTGTGTTGGAGCTGTACTGTTCTGTTAATCGTTCAGTCTGTACTTTACTGCCTGTGTTTCCTCAGCGTTTGCAGTGGCCTGCGTGACTTTGGTGTGTACTTTAACGCTTGGTACTCTAATACCGCGGCTTGTCACGCCGGCCCTCCCTATTTTGGGCAGCGGGGCGTGACAGTATCCCCTAATAAATATGCTACAATTTTAATTTAGGGTTTAAGATTAATATTCCCTAAAATTAAAATTTTGATTATTACTGTAATTGGACTGTTTATTGGGCCTGAAGCCCAGATTATACATGAATATAAGTTTTATGGGCCTGCAGGCCCATTCAGCTTAATTATTATTTTGGTTTTCCCAAAATTGGGCCTGAAGCCCAGTAAATCCAATTGCAATTTTTAATGTGACAATTAGATTTTTGAAACTGGGCCTGAAGCCCAAATACTAATAACATTTTAATTTGACTTATTGGGCCTGAAGCCAAGTTAATTCAATGGCAATAATTAATTTGTTAATTTTTTGCTAATGGGCCTGCAGCCCAAATATTAATGATATATTGAAATGATTAACATTTATGGGCCTGCAGCCCCATTCAAAATACTAATTTATTTTAATTCCTTGTTATGGGCCTGTCGCCCAGTCCGTCAAATTATAACACTCTTGCATTATTATTAATTTATGGAATATTAGGATTTTTTTTTCAAATTATAATTATCTTAAGGATCATGCGACCGCTCTGTCGTTAGTCAACTAACCTAACGGTGTATGCCGTCTCCCCGTGGTCTGAGAGATTATTATATTTTCTAGTATCTTTTTCCATATTATATATGCCTGTATTATATAAACTGCGTGGTTGTTTCTTTTGTGCATGTAGCATATTATAAACTGCGTGGTTGTTTATATAAGCTAAAATGTGATTTTTGGGATCAGCCAATTTGATACCCTTTATATTCCTTGCAATTTTATTTTCTTTTTGAGAGAATTTGTAAGTGAGGAATAAATGTATTAATGCCAAAGACTGGTGTACCGACAAATGAAGACGGAGACGAAAATTGGAAAATATAGGGACCCATTCTGGGTTTCCAAATTGTACTTTTCTTCTCTTTATGGACTGTATATTCGGACTTTGGACTATGTACGTTTTTGGGTATCTGGCCAATCCCCACATTTTACTTATTTTAATGCGTGAATTTCAATTTTAATTAATTCATGCTTGTTTTAAATTGCATAGATAAATGGCAAAATTGGCAAGCGTCGATATCGAGGTCCTTGATGCTGCAAGAAAAAATTACCTGAGTTGGCGAGTGGACCTGAAGTTCCACTTGCGTTCGATGGCCCTCCTTGGCTCAATTTTGGCTCCTTCATCGGCCCCAGTAGCGGCCGATGCTTCTGCTAGTAAGGCCCCAGAAGCAGCCCAATCATCTGGCAGCACTCCTACCATTGTCTCCGATGTGGATAAGGCGAAAGCCATTATCTACATTAGGAAACATATACATCGGACCTTAAAGGCCGAATACCTAACGGTAGAGGACCCAATGGAGCTGTGGGCAGCGCTGGAGGCACGGTATAAACATCAAATTGATGTAATATTACCGCGTGCCAGTTATGAGTGGGAGAACATCAGACTTCAGGACTATAAGTCCGTCTCTGAGTATAACTCTGCACTTCATAATATCACCTAACGCCTGAAGTTGTGCGGTGAAGAAGTGACAGAACAACACATGTTGGAAAAGACATCTACCTCGTTTCACGAAAAAGATGCAATCCTCATGCAGCAGTATCGTGAACGCAACTTCATGAAATTCTCCGATTTGATCTCTTGCTTCCTTAGGGCAGAGCAGAATCGAGATTTACTGCTCGCCACTCATAATTTACGTCCAGCTGGCACTGCATCTATCCCTGAAGCCCAACATGTTTCTCCCCAAAAGTGGAAAAACAAAAGAAGGCTAATAATAACAAAGGGAAAGCTGTGATGAAGAATGGACGAGGAGCAGCACCCCTGTCCAACAACAACAATACAGGAAAGAGTAACTTCACATGGAAGCAAAAGCACACTGACCAAGTGTCACTTCCTAAGAAGAACTGGGAGGATAAATGTCATAGATGCGGTATGACTGGCCATTGGTCCAGGATCTGCCGCACTCCTCGCCACCCCCAGGAACTATATCAGGCGAGCCAGAAGTCTCTGCCTGAAACAAACTTAGCGGCTGTTCAGCCACCAATGATGTTCACTGCAAATGACTTCGAGAACGACGACCTGCTCGATTAAGCTTCATCTTTTATCTATGCATTTGAAATTCAATGTTGCTTCATCTTTAATTGCTTAAGTACGAACTTTAATTTTAAATGTCTTTTTCATTGACTTAAATAAAATTTCGTTTTACTTATAGATGAAGTATGTAATATTGTGGACAGTGCCTCGTTGCACTGGTGTAGCATTAATATTGCTCCCACATACAACGAGACTATAAGATGCAAATTTCTCCACTTAAACATATAGGAATTTTCCAAGTTTCAAGGATATTTCGTTTAATGAACATAACTTGAAAACTGTGGATAATAAATATTGAATATCAATATGTAACTCGTAAAGAGGATGGCCAGAAGCCCAATCTACTTACGAATTCAATGGACCCCAGTCGGGCCCCTATAATTACATATATTCATCCTATAGAAAGCCAACTTGACTGAGCATCAGAAGTGCCTTTCATTGCCAGAGTTTTTAACTCTGGCGAAATGGACTTGGTCATCCTGGATCAGCGATGATGGACGCATCATCAAATGAATCCATTGGAGAACCTGAAGATTCTTCAAAAGATTGAGTTTCCTTGTCCCCCTTTGTCGTAAGGGAAAACTAATATAGAGACCTTCCCTCCTGAAAGTGGGTTTAGAGTCTCCTGGCTTCATTGAGAGAATACATGGTGACCTTTTGCGGGCCTATTCACCCCGCAAATGGCCCATTTTCGGTACTTCATTACTGTACTGATATCTGCATCTACTAGATAGTCTTATGTGTGCCTTTATATTCACTCGCAACCTAGCTTTCTCAAAAGCTTATAATGTGGGTGAATTTACTACACATATCATTCAAGACTTCTGCCAAGCAACTGGCATTAAAATTGAACATCCTGCAGCATGTTCAACCTCATAACGGGTTAGCAGAGTCTCTGGTAAAGAGACTCCAATGGATTTCATGTCCATTGTAAAATCGCAGTTGCCTGTTGATGTTTGGGGACCATTACACTGCATTCCGCATCGCTTATCACGATACGGCCCGCTTGTTGCCATATCTTATTGCTGATGCTGCTTGCTTATGGTTTACCATCAAGTCTTGATAAATGTGAATTTGATGAGCAAAATCTCATTGAAATAGGCATGCAGTCTAAAGAAGCCTGAAGCTTCTGAGACCATATCATAGGACACAAAAGTCCTCATCTCGTTATGATCCGCATACTTTTTCTGTGTGAAGTTGGGATCCAGAAGATCCTTCACATTTAGACTAAAGTACATCAATTGCCGGATAAAATTGCGAACAACCAGAAGATTGTTCGTTCACACGTCCCTGCTGCCAACACGCCAGCTAGAATTGACATTCCTAAAGATGGATGCAATCCACCAGCAGCAGAATTGGCTGTACCTCAATTGAAAAGAGGACGCCTGCCAGGTTCAAAATATAAAATTCCTCATAATAGGAAGATTCATGGATGTATCAAAATGATCCAACCACAGGATGCTGAGCTCAGACCAGCAACCTCTCCCCTCCTAATTTCCCCTGCAGAGGAAACAACAGGAGAAACATCATTATATTACGTACGTACTGGAGAGGTACTGGACAAATATAGCACAGTCGTCGACGACGGTTTTGTTTTCGCTATTGCCGTTCACGTCGCTGAATACGACGATGGCGTCTACCCACTTTTCTATAGCGTAAACGCATAGAATGGCCAAAGTGGGACGAGGCAATAAGTGTAGAGCTGGACTCACTCTTGAAAAGCAAAGTCTTTGGACCAGTAGTCCATACACCTGAATGTGTAAAAACCTGTGGAATATAATTCGGATTTCATAAAGAAATTGAAATGAAGAAAATGTGATCATTTTTCTACTAAGCCTAAACTTCTCTGAAAAAGCCAATACATGCAGCTCATGGACGTTGTGACTGCATATATATACGGCAATATAGATATAGAGATCTATATAAAACTTCCAGAAGGGTATACTTTACCCCCAGAGATGAAAGAGAGACGTAGAAACGTCTTCTCCATAAAGGCTACTAAGATCATTAGTTGATCTTAAGCAATATTCTGCATGTATATCTTTTTCGAAAGATCGTTGACAGGATTTGTGATATTCGCCGTATATGTGGTCGACTTAAAGCTAATAGGATCTCCTGCAGAGACCATTGAGATATCAGATAGCTTTAAGCATACCTTGGAAATGAAAAACCTAGGTATAACAAAGTATTGTATCGGCTTATATATTTAACACCTTCGTGGTGGAACCCGTTAATATCCTTCATACACCTGGAGTTTATGAAGAATGATGTCCATTTGCAACCTATTAAAATAGATGCTTATTTATGACACCTTCCAGTCGCTGGAAGAGGGGGAGGACATCCCAGGTCCCGAAGAGCCTAGCTTTAGTGTACTTGTTACACTTCTTTATCTGGCCTACTGCACGTGTCTTTGATAGAACGTCTGCAGTAAAGTTGTTAACCAGATATAGTGTTGCCCTGGAGAGCACCACTAGACCCAGGATAAGCTGCTTCTGCGCAACTTCCAAAGGTCAAGGAATATATATTGTATATGCAGGTTTAAAGATCATCGCGATGACTAAAACACAAAAGGCCGGCCACCTCCCAAATATCTATACATCATCCTCCAATGTCTACATCTTCTTAGAAGTTCATCATCCAAGAAGAAAGTATTGAAAACGCTTAGCCAGGTCCAGCAGTACCTTGCAGACACACTGAAGACTGATTCAAAGAATACTTTAGTGGAGTTATCTACCGACTTCGAAGAGCATTCCACTCCAGAGCGCCTCTACTTTCCAATAGCCGCTAGATGAGTGAAACTTGTATAGATGAGTGATGATTGTATTTTCTTTCAGAATATGATGGATGTATAGACGAATAGGAGATGATTGTATAAACACATAGGAGATCTGCAAGCCTGAAGCTTGTGCAGATCAGGGGGAGTCCCTCAATATAAACTTTAACCATTTGTAAATGATTAATTTTCAAAAAACCTATCTTTTGGTTTAACCATTTTTTTTCAAAACAATGGTAAAATCATATTATCATATTAAGTAGGTTTCAGGCTTTTTGGCAGCCACTGAAGACCGAAGAGAGAGAATGATTTGTTTACCATTCTGTAGACCAAAACAAGGTCTTTGGCGATATCTTAACATTTTTATAATATTCAAAATGTTGCTAAATAATATTTAGGTCTACCGCTGTAAGCAGACAGTCACACGTGGCGTTATTTAATATGTCAGGGCTCACACGGTCGCGTAAACAAATTAGTGGGGCCAACAGTACTGTTTGTGTGTCCGTAAAGAAATTAGCTACTCAGTCACGATCTAAGAACCACGCTGATTAGACTTTTCTAATAGTACCATTATTTAATCAAATTTGTTTTAAATTTGATGTTGTACAAGAGTATAGCAGATTTAAACAAGCCCAAAAATCGGCTATGTAAAATCGTTGCTAAATTAAAAATTTGTTTGTAGCTATCTACGGGATTGATAGAGATTACCTCTAGATTAAAAATCTAGGGACGATCGTTAAAATTAAGATCCGTAGATAGTGCCGCTCCCGATACGCTCCAAAGAGAAATCCACGCAAAACGTCGCAGCAACAAATTACCGCAACAACAGATTCCTTCGCGCTTAGGGATTTGATTTTTGAAAAGAGACGGGAAGAAAAGCTCAAAAAAGAAGAGCGGACGTGCTGATAACGTGTTGAGATAGATTGAAAGAAGTGTAAACAATCTCCTATTAGGAGTAGCCATGGCATAAGCCATGGCTCTCAATATATTGACTTCATAATGGGATTTGGAGTCCAAGGGACTCCCCACTAACTTAGTGGGGAGTAATGGTGAGATGATGAGGGGAGGGAGGCCAAAAGCCTCCGTCAACTCACAACAGTCATCAATTTTTTCAAAGAAAAAGGAGCTATTGTTTTACAAAATTTAATATCACATGATGTAAATAATCCATTAATGATGATCCAAAGAAATTTTTTGGATTGTAATCCAAAAGATTTTCACTCTTCGGAATATGGATGTGTTCTAATAGGTTCTCATCCAAAATGAAATGCAACTGAGTATTATTCAAACCATCCGAACAAACCCTTAACCATTGTTCTCTCTTAGCCTCGATGTGCAATTATAAACCCTATATTCGTGCTAGAGAGTCATATGCACATCTGAAAAAAAAGTATGTTTTCATACTGATGATATGTTAGTATATGCATATTCAAATTCATTTGATTTCATAAAATTCGTTCAAAATTTTATGAAACACCTTTATGTGCCTTTCACTTTCATTAATGCCCACTAAAGCATATTTATGAATTTTCGTTTCTACCAGTAAAATGTATAGTTAACCCCTTACATTCTAAAGTGAATTTTCATTTGCCTCTTGAAATGTCAAAAGGGTCCTTGTGGAACTTGCAACATTTTGCATTTGTTTCATATTTTAGAATCTTTTTACATCCTTTAAAGCATGTTATTCAATTAGAGTATTTAATAGGAACTGGAACAATAGTTCTAACATGATATGTTTTCGAAACTAAAAATTAAAAAAAAAAATTAGAAGATTTTAAAAACATCTAATGACTTGGCATTTTACTTTTCTTATTTTTGAATTCAAGATGATAACCAATTATTTCTTAATATATGTGCTTAATAATGTTAAACTACTGCTAATAAATAATTAGTATAATAGTTTTATGGTATATATCATGTCCCTTCCAAGTTACTTAAAGTTTCACTAGTCCATCATCCAGTGCTATATTTTGCAAGAACTGATGGACTCAGAGAATGTTAACATCAGATGACATAACAAGCATACATGAATGAAGCAAGCAATATATATGTAAACATGAGGGCAAAGATTGTGTGCTGTGGTCCTCAACACTAATGATAATAGCAGCAGCAGTCCACAATCAGTGCTAGGGTTTCTTCATGCAGCAAACAGTGGTACTTCCCAGCCCTGTCTCTCTCTGATGGCATGCAATGCACATCCCTTTCCCAAGAATTAATTGCAGGCAGCAGGCATGCAAAAAAATCGAACAGAAGAAGAGGAGAAAAGAAAGAAGTGAAACAAAAAAAGGAGGGAGATGGGACAGTACTATCTTGAAAGTGCATATGGAGCAGTCAAACAAAAGAGCTGAGAAAACATAATCTTGAATGATATCTTCGTGAAAATCTTTTGGGATCTCTTGGTGATGTAGAGAAATGGCAGTGGATGATTACCCCAGAGAAAAAGGTGGTGCTCTGTGTACCCAGCCCTAGGGCTGCTGCAGCTCCCTAAGGGGTCCTTGTTTATATTAGGTATTAGTTAGGGTTAGGGTCACATCCTTTTTGTATGCATGTTTGAGAGAGGGAGAGGGAGAGAGATTGCATGATAGGGATATGAAATCTCATGATGATGGCTTGTTCAGTGTGAGAGAGGGAAAGAGAGTGAGTAAATAAATCAGTCACTTGTATAAATATTTCGTTTTAAATTTTCTTTTATTCTGCCTGAAAATGTGGGGAAAAGGGGGGATGAGAGAGCCGCAGTTGATGCAGCAGGGATGAAGAGAATTATGGGGGGATCTCCTCATTTTCTTGAGCCAACAGACAAGCATGTACTTCCAAAGCTTTTATCTATCTATTTGTTTATTTAAAATTTCCTCCTGGGATCTTGTGTTTGAAAACACATGATGATGATGATGATGATATTTGGTGATATGCTTAAGCCCAGCAAAATCTCAATATGTAAAACTTGTCTCTTCTCAATTTGCAACCATATGGCAACATGATGCCATTCTAGCTCTTGTTATGTGACTAGATATGCACTGTATATGCAAAATACTTGCACATATATGCATGCAGGTATTACTTCTTGTTCTTCTAGCTTTCCTCCAAACATACCTAAAAAGAAAAAGGGAAAGATGCACTAGCATTAAGGGGGTTGCATGCATGTCTAGTTTCAAACCAATATGATCATGCATCTCAATTAACAATGTTTCTGTTGGACATATCATGGTATTTCACAAATTCAAAGCATTTGCATGTATCTTAATTTAGTCCTGCATTATGACTGAACCAACAACTCTTACTGGTTATAATAGAACTCTATCATTAATTGTGTAATTGAGCTAGCTTCTAAATGGGTTTGAAATAGGGGGTAGCTTGTGCGCAACATGAGCCCAAGTAAGGAGCAATGCACGATTAGTTGGCCGATCCGAAAAATCTATTTTATCCTTCTTTGGTTGTTATGCGTGATCGCCGAGGACACGTGATGGGTCCACCTATATGAGGGTGAAAGAAGGGTAGCTTCCTTTGTGAACTTTGCACAGGTTTGTTAGAGCACTCGTGAAAATCCAGGAAAGATGCACTGTCGTAACTTGTCATCCCGTTAGATCACTTTGTTTTTTTTGATAACTCAATACAGGTTGTAGGTTAATGATCTTCAATGAACAGAGATTGGCACATAGAAACAATATGTTTCATCAGTTTCTTGTAGTAAACACTTACATAACCTAAATGGTGGTTTATATATAGAAAGTTACCACTATTAATGCATTGTGTTATTATATTCTTCCTCACTATTTCTTTCACCTTTCAGATGATTTTTTGTTTTCCTCACATTTGAATTTTGAAATAGTAGTTGTTTTGTGCTTCAAATTTGTGTTTTGGGCCTGACACGACCGTGCAGAGCTCGACACGGCCGTGTCGCATGCATGCACTAAAAACAGAGCAGTTTTTCATCACAGACGGCATCACGGATGGCATCACGGATGGCATCACGATCTTGCCGCCTGCGTGCATTGAAAACAGAGAACCGTTTTTCAGCACGGACGACAGCACGGATGACAGCACGGCCGTGCCGTCTGTAGTCGGCTCAAATACGAGATATATGTTAGGGTTTTGATCTAAAACCTAATCTAATCAGATAGTTGAGATTCCACAGAACACATAAAGCTATTTAAAACCCTCTTAGGGTTTATTTTGAATAATGTGCATATCGGCATCAAGTTTCTTCTTCCTCGCGCATCTCGGAGCTTTGTGGCATGAATTAGTTGAAGGAGTCGGTGTAATTCTCTCTGATTATATAGTGTAAACCGTCATCAGGAAGCTGGACGTAGGCTCTGTTAGTGGGCCGAACCAGTGTAAACTCGGTGTCGCTTGATTTGCACTTTCATGCTTTTGTTACTTTTCATATTACTTGTTTATGGTGGGATACTGTGCTATTGTGGTGTATCTCTAAAAGATCGTGACGTATAGATTGTTGGGTAGCTATCCGCCTTTTGAATGGGACCTTTTGCTTCCGCTGTCCGTCTCCCGTTCGCAGGCTTTATCCCAACAAGTGGTATCAGAACTTTCAGGTTGTCAGAGGTTACACACTGGCAGAGATATATTCAACATCTGGTTACAAGATCGAGAAGTTTACCGGAAAGAATAGCTTTACTCTCTAGTGTATGAGGATGAAGGCTATGCTCAAGCACGCATGGATTTACAGGATACTTTTTGTTAAGGCCAAAATTGACCGAGACAGGTATCAAGTGACGTAGACTCGAAGCGCTGAGTTGGAGCCTCGTCAGCAGCTGGAGTGGGACCCTTGGTTGGAGGAACCAGGGTCGATTGATGGTAGTTGGAGGTGTTGCAACCTTCGACCGATCTTCAAGCGACCGTTGCGTCGATCGTTCGAGGTAAGAGAGCTCAGCGTCGACCTGCGGTGTTGGACAACGATCGTCGATTTTCACCACATGGACTCGTTAGGGGGGTCGGATCTGAGTTCCGACCCAAATCCACTCTTATGCTTAAGTTAGTATGGAACTTAAGGAAAAGAGAGAATTTGGATCGAAACCCAGATCCGACCCCCCTAACGAGTCCCTATGGTGCAGATCGACGATCGCTGTCCAACACCGCAGGTCGACGCTGAGCTCTCTTACCTCGAACGATCGACGCAACGGTGGCCCGAAGGTCAATCGAAGGACACAACACTTCCAACTGCCATCAATCGACCCTGGTTCCTCCAACCAAGGGTCCCACTCCAGCTGCTGACAAGGCTCTAACTCAGCACTTCGAGTCTACGTCAGCTTGACAACTGTCTCGGTCAATTTTGGCCTTAACAGTTTGGCACCGTCTGTAGGAAACCACGAGTCGACATCCCGATCGACGAACTACTCGGCCATGTTGACTCGCCTAACCACATCCTCCGAGGCTGCCGCAAGACCTCCCAACATCGGGATCATCAACATGATAACGTGAGCTCCTCCGCACCCAGAGTAATCAACCTCTCTCCAAAGCTCCTATGCTGGGAGGTTGATGACAGTATCCGTGGGGTGAAAGCGTCCCAGATATTCAACACCTACTATCTCCTCCTCGGATGAAGATCTGGAAGGTGTAGAACTACCGCATAATGATGCTGTCGTCATCACGGCTACCATCAAAGAGATCGCCATAAAAAGGTTGCTTGTCGACAACGGAAGCTCGTGCGACATACTCTTCTTCACTACGCTGGAAAGGATGAGAATGTCATCCATGGAATTGATGCCTTGCACGAGACCCTGGTGGGGGTTCACCGGACACTCCGCCCCGATAGCATGCATCATCACCTTACTGGTGAACCTCGGTACGTATCCTCAACAAATCACTCGCCTAACCAGTTTTATGGTGGTGAAGATCAACTTGGCGTATGACGGGATCATCGGAAGACCACTACCAAACACCATAGATGCAGTAGTCTCGACCTTCCATCAGATGATCAAATTCCAGACCCCCGACGGAGTCGGAAAGGCAAAAGGGAATCAGAAACAGGCGCGGTCGTGTTACACGCTGTCCACCGCCCTGAGGAGGATCGAGCAGGTGGACCCAGTCGACCCACGAATTAAAGATCGACGGCCCGTCGCGGTTGAAGAAATAGAGAACATCCAAGTCTCCGACGAGGAAGGAAAAACCGTCTCTATTGGGTCGCTGCTCCCTTGCGACCTAAAAGAACAGTTAATTGCCCTCCTAAGAGAGCACGCCGACATCTTCGCTTGGACTCCGAAGGACATGCCCGGCATCGACCCTGAGGTAGCATCCCACAAGCTGGAAGTCGACCCGACCTCCAGACCAATGAAGCAAAAGAAGAGAAACATGTGAGGCAAAAAGATGAAAGCTGCTAACGAAAAAGTGGATCGACTTCTGGAGGCCCGCTTCATTCGAAAAGTTAAGTACCCCGAATGCTCTCGAATGTCGTGATGGTTAAGAAGGCAAACGGCCAGTGGCGAATGTGTGTCAGCTTCACTGCCCTCAATAAGGCGTGCCCGAAGGATAGCTATCCCATACCACGAATCGACCATCTGGTCGACAGTGCTTCGGGCTACGAGCTTTTCAGCTTCATGGACGCCTTCTCAGGATATAACCAGATTCAGATGGCAATAGAGGATGAGAAGAAAACTTCTTTAATCACTAATCGAGGTATTATCTGTTACACCAAAATGCCGTTCGGTTTGAAAAATTCAGGGGTCACGTACCAACGCATGATGAATGACGTCTTCGAGGCTCAAATAGGGCAAAACCTAGAAGTCTATGTCGACGACATGTTGGTCAAGTCAAAGAAGCCAAAGGATCACGTCACAGACCTCCGGGAGATATTTACACAGATCCGGCAGTACACCCTTCGGCTAAACCCTGCTAAATGTACCTTCGGGGTTTGGTCGGGGAAGTTCCTTGGTTTCAGGCTGACGAATCGAGGGATCGAGGCCAACCCCGAAAAGATCGTAGCCATCATCACGATGAAGGAGCCCTCAACTCTCAGAGAGCTCCAAAGGATAGCAGCCTTGTGATGATTAGAAGGAAGGATAGCAGCCTTGTGATGATTCCTATCTAAGTCGGCTAAGAGGTCATTACCTTTCTTCAAGGTATTGAGAAAGACGATAGCCTCCGCATCAAGCAGCAAGAGAGTCATCGAATGGGATGTGGACTGCAAAAAAGCATTCTTGGAGTTGAAGGAGTACCTTTGCACCCCACCGCTCCTGATCAATTCAGATAAAGATGATCAGCTCATCATCTACCTGGCCGCCACTGAAGAGGCAATGAGTTCAGCGCTTGTCAAAGAGGACGCTGGGGTACAGCGGCCCATCTACTACGTCAGTCAGGTCCTCCAGGCACGGAGGTCAACTACTCGAGGATCGAAAAGATGGCTTTTGCGCTGGTCCAATCCGCCAGGAGACTACGACCGTATTTTCAAGCACACACCATCTTGGTCCTCACCGACATTTCCTTAGAGCAGACCCTGAAGAGGCTCGACCGTTCAGAGAGAATGACAAAATTGGGGGTCGAATTAAGCGAGTTCGACATCCAGTATAAGTCAAGGACCGCCATCAAAGGGCATGCTCTCGTCGACTTTATCGTCGAACTCTCCTACAACGACTGCCCCCGGGAAGAGGTATGTGCAACTAGTGCATTACCTGAGGCTATCCCCTCGTCCTCAACAAGCATCGACCCAACAAGCAAAGCGAAAGACGCAATCGAGGACGAGGGAACCTGGATCGTACAAGTCGACGGTTCGTCCACACAAGTTGGAAGCGGGGCCGGAATAATCGTCCAAACCTCCACGGGCGATATATTCGAATACGCCCTCTGCTTCGATTTTCAAACCACCAATAATGGGGCGGAATATGAAGCTGTCATTAACGGACTTCAACTGGCTCGAGCCCTAGGGGTGAGAGTGGTCCAACTACTCAGCGACTCCAGTCTCATTGTTCACCGACTGAATGGGACCTTCAAATCCCGTGACGACTCGATGCAGAGTTACATGCAAGTCACTAAAGCGGAGCTTGCCAAATTCGCACGCGTAGAGATTCACCACGTGCCGAGGTCGAAGAATCATCGAGCTGACGTCTTGTTGAAGCTTGCATCCTCCTCCCCTGTGGGACTTGGTCGGACCGTGTATGTACAACGTCTACCCCACCCCAACGAACTGGCACAAGAACGGTTGAACCTCGATCAAGAGGTCACGTGGATGGATCCAATAATCCTTTACCTAAACGCAGGGAAAAAACTGACCAACCCAGTGGAGGCACGAAACCAAGAGCGGAAGGCCTACCAATTCGTCCTGCAAGATGGTTCATTGTACAAAAGACAATGGACCAGGTATGACATCTTCCCTTATCTTAAATGCTTTGCCCCGCAGGAAGTGCACTACGTGATCCAGGAGATCCACGAGGGCGACTGTGGAAACCATTGTGGAGGGAAATCTATAGCCTTGAAGGCCGCGTGACAAGGGTATTTTTGGCCAACAATGTTCAAAGATGTCGTTGAATACGTTCGACGGTGCTCGACCTGCCAAAAGTTCTCAAAGATCAGCTCGGCCCCACCAACTGATTTGATCCCTATTATCAGTCCAGTTTCTTTCGCCAAATGGGGACTAGACATCCTTGGACCATTCAAGACAGCGAACCGGCAACAAATATACCTAATAGTGGCGATCGACTATTTCACTAAGTGGATCGAAGCGGAGCCTCTATACCGAATTACCTGGAAGGAAGCTCGAAGCTTCGTCTGGAAGTCCGTCGTCTGTCGTTTTGACATCCCACAATCATAGTAATGGAATGGGACACAATTCGACAGTGCCAGCTTCAGAGACTTCAGCGCAAAGCTGAAGATCAAGTTGCACTTCACCTCCGTTACCCATCCCCAGTCGAACGGCTTGGCAGAGTCAGCCAACAAAAGCATCATCAGGCTCCTGCAAAAGAGAATAATCGGGCTCGAAGGAACTTGACCGAACGAGATCCCCGACATACTATGGTTGTACAAAACGACCCATAAAACCTCGACGGGAGAAACACCATTCATGTTGGCCTACGGATGTGAGGCTGTCGTCCCCATCGAGGTCAATGAGCGACCGTTTCGTCTCCAATACTATGACGAAGAAAGAAACTCAGAGGGCCTCGAGCTCAACTTAAAACTGGTGGACGAGGTCTGTGAACGGGCGTTGGCAACCTTCATCAAACAAAAGGGGTGCATGGCCCGTTACTTCAACTCGAAAGTCCACAAATTCGGCTTCCATGTGGGTGAATTGGTGCTGCGTAAGGCTGCTTTCACTCGCGAGATTCTTAAGCGGGGGAAGCTCGCTGCAAAATGGGAAGGACCCTACATAGTGATCGATGTACTCGGTCCTATCACCTATCGACTCGCTACTTTGGATGATAGGAAACTTCCTCATCCTTGGAACGCGGAACATCTATGAAAGTATTATCAATGGTTGTACTAAATGGGGTAAATGACCGTTCATTTTTTATCATATGCATGTTCATTATGAATGCAAAGTAGATCGTTCTTTGACATCGATCGAAATACTCTTGTCTCATCGGCCGTAAGTCGAAGAGGCCTCTCCACTCGCCATCGGACGATCCTCATCGGCCGTAAGTCGAAGGGGCCTCGTCCCTCACCACTGAACGGCCCTCGTCGATCGTAAGTCGAAGGGCCTCGCCCCTCGCCACCGAACGACCCTCGTCGGTCGTAAGTCGAAGGGGCCTCACCCCTCACCACCGAACGACCCTCGTCAGTGCATATGTCGAAAGAGGTCCGCCCATCTCTACCCAAAGGAGCATGATTCATGGTTTAAAAATTTATATTCATTAACCGAATACGCCTAACCTATCCATGACATAACTTGCCTAAGAGTTTCTATGAAATTACAAGTTAGGTCGTTGAGGGGCCATACACACGTAGATATTCAGATAAAGAAGGAATACGAATAAAGGAGCAAGGTTGCCAAAAAGTGTTTTTTCATTCATTCAAAATAAAGAAATTACAAAATTTGCAAAACAGAAGGCCTGCCTAAGAGGGAGGGGAGCGCTTCCTGACACCAAAACGCTGGTGAAAGCCTCCATCGCCTTCACGAGCTTCGTCGTAAGCTCGGTCTTCTCCTTCGTGGTAGCTTCCTCGAGCCCTGCGACGTTGTCTTGAAGCTTGGCCTTCTCCGCCTGACAAGCCTCCGCCCACCTCTCGAAGTCGTAGACTTTGGCCCGAAGCTCGATCGTCTCCTTCTTGCAGACGTCGAGCTCCTCCTCGAGATGGGACCTCTCTATTCGCCATTGAAGCTCGACAGATTTGTGGTGGGCCGATAGTAACGACAGGCTGTCCTTAGCCTCCATCGCCTCCCACTCGACCATCGCCTTGTCTGCGAGGGTTTTCCCCAAGGCCTCCTCCGCCTTCTTTGCCCGGGCCTCAAAGTCGAGTGCTTTGTGATCCGCGTCCGCCACCCATCGACCTTCGTCGATCAAGTTGACAACCTGGCGGCACAGCATGGGCTCGAGAATGGACATCTGCAAACAAAGCAAAGGTTAGTCAAAAACATCAAACCAACTTGGACGCCAAAAAGCGAAGGCTCGGGTGACGTACCTGGTATCTGCTCCCCACAAAAATGTTGGCCACACTATCAAGGTCCAACCTATGCAGGAACTCTAGATCCTTGGGGAGGATCGAGTTCTCCACCAGCCTGGCGGTCATCCCGAAGTCCCTCAGGGCCGACTCCTCCTTGCCAATGGTGAAGGGGGGCAGGTGGAACTCGCCTTGGACCAACCCTGAGGATCGAGGCGAAATTCGATTGAGCAGTAACGCTCGATCGAACTCTCCAGGGATTAGGCTGACCAATGGAGCGGGTGACACGATGTCACCCCACGGCCACTAATCCAGGAGGGGCGTCGTGGGGCCCTGGGTCATTGAAGGGGTCTTTGCCACCTCAGGAGTCTCGAGAGGAGCGGCCCCCTTGCCTTTCCCCGTGGGGTCCTCCTTATCCACTCGCCTCCTCTTCGGAGACCCCTCCTCCTCGCAGGGGACGTCTCCCTCTTCTGACCGACCCCTCCAGTCGGTTTGATGACATTGACAGAGTCAAGGTCGACCACCTCTGGCGGCACTGTGACCACGATGGAAGCAGGGGGACAGGGGGACAGGGGGACAGGGGGCCATGCGGGAGCCTGGCTGGAGGCCTCCCTCGAAGAAGCTCGGGAAGAATGCCTGTATGCCTGCCTAGTCTATCTCCCTTCGAAGGAGGAGCTCTGGTGGACGTGGAGGGGGTACCGCAAACCCGATCCATCGACACGAGCGCTCGATCGGTCGGTTCTAGCACCCGACCTTTCGACCGTCCTCTTCTTCTTCTGCTGGTCCTTCCAGACTCGGTCCAAACTGGACTCGCCACTGCGTCGGCTATCGTTGGTCATATCTACAGACAACGAACATAATTACCATGAGTGGTAGAGATAAAGATATAAACTCGAGATACCTTACCCAGGCTCCATAGAAGGATCTTTCTCGTGTGGTCATCCAGCAAATAATGAATCGACCTGTCTTGTCCCGGTCGACTCAATATAGTCTTCATTGCCTCAGCCTTGCCCGACGACAACCTGGCTCTGACCTGCTCCAAAGGCAGACGAGACTCCATCGTAAGCTCAGGGTTCGGAGAACTCTAGCCATTAAGCAACGGTCCCAGATCAGGTAGAACGATGAACACGAAGGTATCCGTCCACCTAGGATTAGAAAATGGAAGGTCGTATACGAGCTTCGTACCAGGGTGAGCAACGATATGGTACCACACTCAGCGAGGGTCGGCTATTATCCTAAAGAAATACCCGAACAGCCCGAGGGTCGGACAGACTCCACAAAGCTCGGACAATTCGATGAAGCCAACTAAGAGAGGGAAAGCGTGATGAGCGAGTCTACAGATGGGAAGCTCCGAGAAGCACAGAACCTCCGTAATGAAGGGGTGAAGGGGGAATCAGAGTCCTAGGCGAAAAGACTTGAGATACACCCCAACCTCCTTCTTTCGCGAAAAACACACTCTCTCATTTGAATTGGGCACTCTAACCCTAAATGGATCACAGAAACAACCCCGCCAGACTTCGACAGTCAGATCAATGGAAAACCTAGGGGACATGTCTAAGATGACTCCAGGGACCTTTGACCTCCGATCTCTTGGATGAATGGGAAGGCTGGGCTCAACCCAAATTCCTTTCCCTTTCCTAGAAACTTCCACACATCGAGGGGGGCGGAGGCGATCCGCTAGCTCCTCAGGGATAGGCACCTTGAACACAACCGGAGCAAACATGCCTGACGAACCTACAAGAGAATCAGAATCAAAGACGGAAGAAACCTTGAGAAGGAACAGGCGATCTCCGAGAGAAGCGACGCTGGGAGCAAGCTTGTGAAACAAGGGAGAGGATGAAGCGGAAAGATCTCAACCTTTTCTTTGATTTTTCCCTTATATGTGAAGAAACCCAACCGGCTGACATCCGATGCATGCCACGTGTCCGAGACCAGCCACCAGAAATGACAGAGATCACTCCATAGGCGAAAGGGTTTTGGCGGCACATATCAAATCAAATGATTCAAAAACCGTGCGCATTTAAGAAGATTGCTCATCATTCGGTCTCAGTCAGCATGACCCTTTGAGGCGCAAATGATAGGGGCCATTGTTAGTGCACGGATATGAACCCAAATTGGGTATCCGCATACCCGGCCCGTTTAGCATCTACGACCCAATACCCCCCGTGCTCTAAGTGGGTTACAGCTGAGTCGGACGAACGGGTCATTCGACCGTTGAGCTAGCACGACATTCAAGGGAGAGTTAATGGGACGGAGTAAATGGGCAGCCATTAACTCGAATCCCTGAGAAGATCGTGTCCCAATCAATGAGGGACGGTTACACATCATCAAGAAGGGGCTACCTATAAATAGACCGTCAAATGAAGGTAAATGGGTTCTATCTTCAAGGTACGAGATCTAAGACATATAACTCTATCTTCTCACTTTTACCATTCTTATATTCGAGCTTGCGTCGTCAGTCTAGAGACGAACCTTCGTGGGTCGATCTCATCTACACCAAGCTCCCTCTCTTCCTTAAGTTCCATACTAACTTAAGCATCAGAGGGAATTTGGGTCAGAACCCAGATCCGACCCCCCAAACATGTCCCTGTGGTGAAGATCGACGTTCACTGTCCAACACTGAAGGTCGACGCTGATCTCTCCAATCTCAAACGATCGATGCAACGGTCGCGCGAAGGTCGGTCGAAGGTCGCAACACTTCCAACTACCATCAATCGACCCTTGTTCCTCCAACCAAGGGTCCCACTACCGCTGCTGACGAGGCTCCAACTCGGTGCTTCGAATCTACGTCAGCTTGACAACTGTCTCGGTCAATTTTGGCCTCAACAGTCTTTGACAAGAAATCTATTCCAGAATTTATCACAAACTATATGAGATCAGAGCTAGAGGTGAAAGCACATAACGCTATTCAGATGGCACTGTCAGACAAGATATTTTGTAAGGTTGCGAAAGAGGAGAATGCTGAGTGATTCGGGATATAAATTGCGTATTTTCCCCCAATTTATGGGCATTTTATGTGTATATCATGTTAATAATGGCTTTGATACTTGCGTATTCGAGATATTGTGTAATATTTAAGCCTACTCTCTTTTTATATATAAAATGTGGTTTTTATGGACTAATATTTACTCAGTGGGTACCCATTCTCTATAATTTGTAAGTTCCTGGCTAAAGAGTTAACCAACTGCTATATCCGGATACTTTTTTTTGTACATTCTGTTCTGTTGAGGATCTTGAGAAGTTGCATACCATCATTTTCGACGTTGCAGTGCCGGGATGACACAGTCCCACAAGAAAGACCCCCCTGCAGCGCGACCGCCGCCCCCTCACGGCCGCGGGGGCCGGCGGCCTCGGGGGCCGATTCCCTTATTTTTTCAGGTACTTCTAAGATTTTTCTGGATTTTCAGGAATTTTTCCAAAATATTCTGGAGCTCGAAACTATTTTCCGGGAATTTTTGGAACAAGGAATTTCTGGATTAAAAAAGAAAATAAAAAAAAACATAAGTGGGCCAAAGGCCCGCGACTCGCTCAACGAGCGGGCCGCTGCTTCCTATTATAAAAAAATAACGGGCTAAGCCCGCTGGGGGCGCACACGCGCAACGTGCGTGCCTGCGCCCAGGCAGCGGGCGCCCATGCGCCTACGGGTCGGGTGCCCCTGCTCCCGACCCGCAATGCCTCGAGGGAGCTTTGGGGGGCTGTTTTACGGGTTTTGGGGCCATTTTTCGACCCGAATCGCCCTCCTGCGGGCCCGAAATGGATGGAATGAGTTTTTATTGCGATTTGGGGCTGATTTCAGCCCCAATCTTGATTTTTTCTGAAATGAGGGGAGCATGGAGGACATGGGGATGATGGAGAAGCTTTGAGGAGGTGTTCAAGTGTGAGGAAAGCTACATTGATGAGAGATTGGTGATATCTTTCCTCTCCTTCTTGTGTATTTTGCATTTCTCATTTTGTATTGAACTTTGGATGAATTTGTTTATGAATCTCATCTTGTTTAGTATGATTGAGTAGTGTGATTGGTGTGAGTTGTGATTTATTATGATGGGTTGTTAATCTTAGTTCTCGATGCCTCTTGCCTATTATATTGTTGATGTTGGATGAATTATTAGGGCACATTTTAATTGGCTAAGACCCAAGTGGACACTCTTTGAGAAGAGACCATGTTTAAATTTGATTAGTGATATGATGATACATTCATCCCTATTGCAAATTGTTGTGTTCTTTAATGTTAAATATTCCGATTGGGATTTCTTAGCCGGATGATCAATTGAGTTATTTGAGGTATTTGGGCTTGATTGGCACCCATCTTGGTGAACCCACAATCTATGCTCTCCTCCTAGCTATCCTAACTCTCATTTGGTTCTCTAACCCCACTTATTTTGGTTAGATTTATAGATTCAACACAAATTTTCCCACTCATCCACAGTTAGTTGAGGTTGTTGTATCACGCTATTCTATCTCTTTATCGATCCATTTTGTGAGTGTAGAACGACTTGTCTTTGTGATCCGACCCGGTACTCACAATTATTTATAAATATATTGCATTAACGCTCCTACGCTTGGGAGTGGAAGGCGTGCCTTTGCGCGTTTTCCGGTTCAATCACAGAGGCGTTGTGGAAAAGGCTTGAATCTTTGTACCTGACTAAGTCACTCACGGGAAGGCTGTATTTGTTACAAAAATTGTTCATGCTCAAGATGAAAGATGGGACATCGTTACATGATCATCTTGATCAACTGAATCAGTTGGTGTTGGATTTGCAAGAGGTGGAAGAGAATATTGGTGATGAGTACCAAGAAATTGCACTGCTTTGTTCTCTACCCAAGGAGTACTCACACTTCATCGAGACCATGACACAAGGGAAGGACAAATTCTCTTTGGAGGAGGTCGAGGTAGCTCTACACTTGCATGAGCTTTGGAAGAAGGTGTCGAGAGGCGACACAATTGCTGATGATCAGGACGTGGCTCTCTTTGGGCGACTCAAGTCCAAGGGTCAAGTTCGTAATGACCAGACATGCTATTATTGTAAGAAGGCAGGAAACTGGAAGAAGAAGTGCCCACTGTTGAAGGAGGGTAACGAGTCTGCTCAGCTGGTAGCAGCTTTTGGAGGTGCATGCATTGCTGCTGATAATGGAGAAATATTAGTTATGTCTTCTTTGGAAGACAATCGGGCTTTAAGGACTCTTGATTCAGGGTGTGATTCCCACATGACTCCACTACGGAGTCATTTTGTGACATATACTCCAAGAGATAGACCAGACGTATACATGTGGAATGGAGCAATGTCTAGAGTGGTGGAGATCGGCACAGTTCGGTTCAAGATAGAGGATAGAGCCATTCGAACACTTACAGATGTTAGGCATGTACCAGATTTGTAGCGAAATTTGATTTTGCTTGGAGCCTTGACAAGTGTGGGGTGTTGCGTGGTGCTCAAGGGAGAGCGACTACGAGTGTCTAGGGGTGGTCGTTTTGTGATGACGGCGAGGAAGTTTGGCAACCTTTATAGGCTTTCAGGTCAGATGATGTTGAGTCAGAAGTCTGGTGCACCAGAGAGCTCCAATGGAGGAGCGTTTGGGACTCATAGGGACGTCGTGATAGATAAGCATGGTCGGTTGTATAATGGGATAGCTGCGGTGTGCAGCAAGGGATCGTCGGGAGACCATAGTACATCTCATCATGGTTCAACTCCATGTGCAGCTTAGATTGACTATAGCGAAGCAGGTTGCTTCAGGGTTGAGTTGCAGTTCTCCAGAGGACTCGTTGCTAAGTGAAATAAGGAGTTGGGTATTCGAGTAGAGTAGTTGTAGCACACTGATGCGCACTCAAGCAGGTGGCTTGGGTGGCATGTCTCAAGGTGGATGAGATGTGGTTCGTTCAAGGGATCATCTGGAGTGCATAGACCCAGTGACTCAGAGATGACTAGGAGCAGTGGATCTCACAAAGATTGTGGTGGTGCTGTGGTGAAGTCATATTGGAGAGTTAAATCCAAAGGTGGTGAGTTGAGGTCACCGAAGCTGGATAAAGATGTTGCTCTCACTTCATGTTTGGGGAAGGCGGTGCCTGGTGCTTCCTCAGAGGGTAGAGATGGATCAACTCATGCGACTACTGTGAAGTGCGGCCATGGATCGACTTCGGGTACTTTGGGAGACACAAGTTCGGTGTCAGTTCAGTCGATGATGGGGCATAAGGTCACGGTGTCAACCTCAAAGAGAGAGATCATCACAGGTAGGGTGGCGAGCATGGTTCAGTTCTTCGAGCTCAAAAGGAGTGTGGGCTCGATCAAAAGGTCTCTTGGAGTGTCGATGCACTGAAGGGCCCGATGACAGTTTGGTGTTTCATTGATCAGATGGAGAGGTCTGGAATCTAAGTAGAGCCGTGAAGAGCATTTGGTGACAAGGTTCATTGAAGAAAATTTGAAGCAGGGTAGAGTTTGTTGTTTTGGGCCTGACACGGCTGTGTCGCCTGCATGCACTGAAAACAGAGAGTAGTTTTTCAGCATATACAGTAGCATAGATGGCAGCATGGCTGTGCCGCCTGTGTGCACTGAAAACAAAGAGCAGTTTTACAGCATGGACGACAACACAGACGTACCGCATGTAGTCGACCCAAATACGAGATCTAGGTAAGGGTTTTGATCTAAAACCTAATCTAATCGGATGGTTAGGATTCCACACGACCCATGAATCTATTTAAACCCCTCTTAGCATTTATTTTGAATAGTGCGCGTGTCGTCATCAAGTTTTTTTCCTCGCGCGTCTCGGAGCTTTAAGGCATGAATTGGTTGAAGGAGTCGGTATAATTCTCTCTGATCGTATAGTGAAAACCGTCATCAGGAAGCTGGAGTAGGCTCCGTTAGTAGGCAAAACCAGGGTAAACTATGTGTCGCTTGATTTGTGCTTTCCTACTTTTGTTATTTTTCATATTACTTGTTTTTGGCTGGATATTGTGATATTGTGGTGTATCTCTGAAAGATCATGGTGTAGCGATTGTTGGGTAGCTATCCGCCTTTTGAAGGGACCTTTTCCTTCCGCTGCCTGTCTCCCATTCGCAGGTTTAATTTTATCACAACAATAGTGATCCTGAGGCGGTTGGCTGAGTGGGAAGTGCATTTTTCTCCCCCCAGGAGAGGCGAGTGATCGAGGAACGATTACTATCTCGCTTAATTCTCTCAACTAACCTGGTATGCGGGTGTGGGTCAGCCTTGCATAACTCCGGGTTGGTACCCAGACGCCCCAGTAGTGAGGCGGTGCGGGAGTCCGGGTCACCAAAAAATGAAATAGTGTGAGATTGTTGAATGTATACTGTTATTTCAAAAATTAAAATCATTTACCTATTTCTTTAGTTCCACATTGAAAATGAATGATCAACTTATTGTGTTTATATTAGAATTCCCTCGGTTGTGCAATTGAGCTTTTAATGGGCTTGAAACATGTGGTTACTTTAAACTCCGTTGAATAAAAAAAAGACATATGGTTATTTGATTTGATGGCTATCTCGTTAATTCCCTCGATTAATCGATATGCAGGTATGGATTAGCCTTGCATACCCGATTTGATGCCTGACTAGTTCACTAGTGAGGCAGTCCGCTGGATCACACGTGCAAAATTGGTTACTTGTGCGAACATAAGCCCAAGCAAGACATAATGCAAAATTGGTTAGCTGGTCCAGAAACCCATGAACTAGGTGCACACGTGCACTGTTACACGCACAAAGGGGGTGCAAATCTTGGATTTGGCCTCACATGTGTGCACACATTGGATCTCATTTTTCATCTTTTTACAACTAATTATTTGTGCCTTACTTTACTATTGTAATTTTCTAGAAATTTCCAGCTTGTTCTTTTATTACTAAGAATATAATAGTTAGAAATTCAGATGGCTTAGGTAATTGTTGATTTTCTCAACGTGGCTTTTGATCTTCTCAAAACTAAAATCCATGCATTAGGCACCTGCTCAACCTCCAGCATCCATGCATTAGTTAAGGCTCCATTAATAGTCATCCAGTTTAATAATTCTGTCCATCCTCCTCCTATAAAAAGATATATTTGTTGTGAAGGGAAATATAGGGAGAATATGTGTAGAGGGTTAAGAGCCCCCTACCCTTGTATTTATAGCTTTCAATAGTGGGTTGGATACCCAATTGGCCTAATGTGCCTATTCATAACACTTCCCCTTATCCAACCAACATTGAATAATGGGTGGATTCTTCAGGATCCGAGTTAGGGTAACTGTCTGGTTAAAGAAAGAACAGTTAACCCATAACTTCCCCTGTTTTAGGGATGTGTCTAGGGGTGGATACTTCAGGATCCAGAGTCAACGAGGTTGCCTCGTCAAAACCTTGACTACGGAAAACCCAGTGGGAAAAAACCTGTATCCAAGGGAAAAGAGTACAACTCTGCAGTTGACTCCCCCTTATCTGACCAAGCTTCAGGCTTGCAGATTTCCTATGAATCTATACATCAGTCTCCTATGTATCTATGAGTTCATAGTTCTCTCATCCTGACCCAGTTTACATTTACTCACTCTCCTCATCCCAATCCCATATACAAGTTTCTCAAAGATACTAGTAGGCAGGGATTTGGTAAGCAAATCCGCCAAGTTATTACATGATTGGATCTTCTGTACCTCAATCTGCTTTTGCTTCTGAAGGTCGTGCGTCCAGAAGAACTTGGGGGAGATATGCTTCGTCTTGTCACCTTTAATGTTGCCGTCCTGTAGCTGGGCTATACATGCTGCATTGTCTTCATGGAGTGTAGTAGGTGCAAGAACGCCGGTTGTCAGGCCGGTGGAGGTGAGGATGTGCTGGATCACCGAGCGTAGCCAGAAGCATTCCTTACTTGCTTCGAAGATCGCTAGTAGCTCTGAGTGAGTGGATGAGACGGTCGTCATGGTCTGCTTCACAGATCTCCAGGATATGGCAATGCCGCCATATGTGAACATGTATCCGGTCTGAGACTTCTCTGTATGAGGATCAGACCTGTAACCTGCATCAGCATAACCAACTAAACCAGTTGATGTCCCTTTCCTGTAGAATAGACCTAAGTCTATGAACCCTTGGAGGTAGCGTAGAAGATGCTTAACTCCGGCCCAGTGCCGCTGTGTAGGTGCAGCACTATATCTGGCTAGTAAGTTTACTGCAAATGCTATGTCAGGACGAGTGCAGTTAGCCAGGTAAAGGAGTGCACCGATAGCACTTAAATAAGGCACTTCGGGGCCTAGTACTTCCTCCCCCTCTTCCAGCGGCCGGAAAGGGTCTTTGTGTACATCCAATGATCTGACGACCCTTGGAGTGCTGAGGGGGTGGCACTTATCCATCTGAAACTTTTTCAATAAGTTCGATGTGTAAGTTGACTGGTGTAACAGGATCCCATCTTTAAGATGTTCTATCTGAAGACCTAAACAGAATTTTGATTTTCCGAGGTCTTTCATCTCGAAGGTTTCTGTTAGGCTTCTAGAAATCTTTGCGATCTCTTCAGGAGATCCGATGAGGTTTAAGTCGTCTACATAGACGGCTATAATTACAAATCCTGTTGCCTTTGCTCTTATAAAGATGCAAGGACAGACTGGGTCGTTTTTAAATCCTTGCTGTGCAAGGAAATCGCTCAGTCTGTTATACCACATCCTTCCGGATTGTTTTAGACCATATAATGATCTTTGCAGTTTCACTGAGTAGATGTCACGTTCTCTCTCTTTTAGTGCTGCAGGCAAAGAATAACCGTCAGGCAATCTCATATAGATGTCTCGGTCTAGGTTGCCATATAGGTATGCAATAACCACATCCATGAGTTGCATATCTAAACCCTCTTGTGCTGTTAAGCCAATGAGGAATCGAAAGGTGATCGCATCCATGACCGGGGAGTATGTGGCTTCAAAATCCACCCCAGGACGTTGGGTAAAACCCTGCGCTACAAGCCTTGCTTTGTAGCGTACGATCTCATTCTGTTCATTTCGTTTTCTAACAAATACCCATTTATAACCCACAGGTTTTACACCTTTTGGTGTCTGGACTATTGGTCCGAAGACCTTGCGTTTGGTGAGTGAATCCAACTCCACTCCTATTGCCGCTTTCCACTTTGGCCAATCATCTCTGCTTTGACATTCTGTTAGAGAGCGTGGTTTAATATCATCGTCGCAGTACGCGACGTTGATGGCAATATTACACGTAAATGTGTCATCTTTTGTTGTGCTTTTTCTGTCCCAATACTCCCCAGTTCGTACATAGTGTATCGATACTTCATTTTCTCCTGGTTTTCCTCTTCAGGAGAGTTTGGGAGAGATGGGGTAGCAGGGCTTATATTAGCATCCTGTGGTGGTATTTGTTTACCATTGCCAAGGGTCCTACTCTTTCGAGGGACTTGGTCCTTGGATCCCGGTGGTCGTCCTCTCTTTTTGAGAGGTCCAACCATTTCTGCTACAGGCGGATTGCATCCATTTTGCGGTATGTCAATCCTAGATGGAGTGTTAGTAGCAGGGACGTGTGATTTGACAATCTTCTGGTTGTCAGTAAATTTGCCCGGCAAGAGATGGACAGTGTTTTGGATGTGGAGAATCTTCAGGACCTCCTCCTCACACTGGCTTGTTGGCGGATCAAAGTGACATAAAGTTTTTGTATCCCAAGTGATACTTTCTGAAGCTTCGGGCTTCTTTGTCTGTGAGCCTAGTCTTGGAAACGATGTTTCATCGAATTCACAGTCTTCTAGACGTGCCTTAAAGACGTCCCCCGTAAGGGGTTCTAGGAATCTAATTATGGAGGGGGTGTCAAACCCAACATAAATGCCTAGGCGACGTTGTGGACCCATCTTTGTCCTTTGTGGTGGTGCTATGGGGACGTATACTGCACAACCAAATATTCTCAAATGTGAGACAATTGGTGGGGCTCCAAGTGCTAGTTGCATTGGAGAAGATGACTGACCTCCAGAGGGTCTTAATTTTATTAAAGATGCATCATGAAAAATTGCATGACCCCACGCATTCACTGGCATCTGGGATTGAAGTAATAATGGACGAGCGATCCATTGCAGTCTCTTAATTAGAGATTCTGCTAACCCATTTTGGGTGTGAACATGCGCTACAGGATGTTCGACTTCAATTCCCTGAGCTTGGCAATAGTCTAGAAAGACTTGTGACGTAAACTCCCCCGCATTGTCCAGACGAAGTTTCTTTATCTGGTAGTCGGGGAAGTGGGCCCGTAACTTGATTATCTGAGCTAAAAGCTTAGATAGTGCTAGGTTACGGGTGGACAGTAGGCACACATGTGACCACCTAGTAGATGCGTCTATCAGGACCATAAAGTACCTGAACGGACCACTTGATGGGTGAATCGGCCCACAAATGTCTCCGTGGATTCTTTCCAGAAAACTGGGGGACTCCGCTTCCACTTTCAGTGGAGAGGGTCTTGTGATCAGTTTACCCTTGTAACAGGGTGGACATGGGAATTTACCTTTTTGAAGAATCTTCAGGTTCTTCAGGTCAATACCCCTGGAGTTCTTTATGATGCGGTACATCATAACAGAACCAGGGTGTCCCAGTCGACTGTGCCAGAGTTGGAATTCTGGTGTTTGGGGGCACTGCAGGTGCTCCACCATGGATGTTTCTGCAGTTTGTATACTTGTTTGGTAGAGTCCCGAGGGGAGTCCCTTGAAACGTTCCACAATGGTTTTTGAACCATTTGTAAGAGCCGTTACAAGCAAGTATTCCCTTTTATCTTTCTCGACCGTCTCTAAGTGATATCCGTTTAAACGGATGTCTTCGAAGCTTAGGAGGTTTCGGATGGATTTAGGGGAGTATAACGCATTTTTAAGTGTTATTTGTGTGTTGCCAGGGAGCAATATAATTGCTTCCCCTGATCCTTCGATTATGTTTGTTGGTCCTGAGATTGTTCTCAGTGGGCCAGAATAGCTACTTACGCTTGTGAAGTAGTCTATGTTTTGAAGGATCGAGTGCGTCGATGCACTGTCCACTAGGCAGATAAGTTCCATATCTAAAAAAGGGGAAAGACATTCAAGCAATAAATGAAGAGAAAAGATCGACTTTCATAAAGATAAATGCTCAAAATATTGTTTTGACATGGAAATAAAACTAGATACGATGCATAAAAATAGAAGATACATTGCTAGTGCATAGAAGTGGTCCAGATCTAGAGAGTGTCATCTCCCATGAAGTCTTCAGGAGTCCATGAGGTCTCTGCCAATGCTGCGCTCTCAATCAGGTTTGTCTCAGCTCGAGGCTTGAGGCTTGCCTGGTAGAGGTCCTGGAGGTGTTTTGCTGTGCGACAGATTCTGGACCAGTGGCCCGTCATTCCGCATTTAGAGCACTTGTCCTCCCAGTCTTTCTTGGGAGTGCCACCTTTGTTGGGAATCCTCTTCTGCTTCTTGTCCACGACCTTCTGGTTCTGAGGAGGAGCTGGGGGAGTGGCCTTCTTCCGCTGCTTCTGTTCTTTCCATTTCTGGAATTTTGCCTTTTTGTCCGTCTTTTTCTTCAGGGAAGACTGGAAGTGAGCCTCTGCAGGAGGTGGCCATGGAGCGGAGCCAGGAGGGCGCAGGTTGTGGGTGGCAACCAACAGGTCTCTGTTCTGTTCAGCCATAAGTAGGCATGAAAGCAGGTCAGAGTACTTTGTGAACTTCCTCTCTCTATATTGTTGCATAAGGATCATGTCCTTTTCGTGGAAAGACGTGAACGTCTTTTCCAGCAACATCTTCTCCGTCACTGGTTCACCACACAACTTCAGGCGTGAGGTGATGCGGAAGAGAGCTGAGTTGTACTCCGCTACAGATTTGAAATCCTGTATGCGGAGGTGAGTCCACTCATACTGTGCACGGGAGAGTATGACATCCCTCTGATGTCTGTACCTCTCCTCGAGTGCATCCCACAGCTCGTAAGGGTCCTCTACAGTGAGGTACTCATCCTTTAAGGTCGAGTCTAAGTGTTTCCTGATATATATAATGGCTTTCGCCTTTAATATATCGGAAACTTCCTCTGTATGAGGTGCTTCCACTGAAGCCTCCTTGTTTGCTGGGGCAGTACTTGTTGTTGCCTTTTCAGTCTGTGTGAGACTGAAACCATGAGAGCGCAGATGGAACTTCAGGTCCAACTGCCAACTCAGGTAGTTTGACCCATCGGCCTTCAGGACCGAGAAGTCGACATTTGCGAGTCTGGCCATTTTATGATCTAGCAATGTAAAGAAAAACAGCATGTATCATTAAGACTGATTAAGATAGACATCCACGCATGTAATGTAAACATTTTCATAGCATGAATTTAATTAATGTGATTTTAACATACATGCTTTTTTTCCAGATAATGTGAATAATTAATTAATAAAGATTAACATTCACGCATGCTGTTAAGAAATTTCATTGTGACATTAAACATGGTACTTAAGCTAATTTAACAACCACGCAATTAATGCATAAACAATGAAACAGAAAAATGACTTAGGACTATGGGGATCAGCCAGCCGACACCGAAAAATAAAAAGAAATACAGTCCGAAGTTACATCAAAATAAATGCATGAAAAATAAAGTACAACTCGGGAACTTCAGAGAGAAGCCCCTATCTTCATTGAGCGAACGCCTTCAGCTTCTTATTGGTGTCATTCGGTCTTCTTTTTTACATTTTCATCCTCACATACAAAATTTCTCTCAAAAAAGAAAAATTGCAGGAATTTAAAACGGTGTCGGAAACCTGGCTGATCCCTAAAAACATAGCCTAATATTGCACATCTACGCAGATAATATATTCGAGACATACAACCACGCAGATAATCAAAATACAGGCATTTAAAATTTGTGTGCGACGTGCAAAGAACCAATTTTTTTTGGAAAACTTTTACCTTTTGATCCATATTTTAATGTTTTATTTTACCTCTATAAAACCCTTTTAAAATTTCTTTTAATTATTTTGGGCTTTTTAGGGCCAAAAATAAATAAAAGAAAAATAATTTATGTGAATGGGCTAATTTTCGGGCCTTTTGGGCCATGAAAACAACCCATTAGGGTTAAAATTGGGCCTCCCCCGAAAAATGGCCCGTTAGGGTTAGGGTTTCAGGAAACCCTAGGGGGGCCCGCGGCGTGTCGCCGCGACGGCTGGCCGCGTAGGACGCGGCCGCCGTGGCGGCGACGGGCCGCGGCCGCCGCATCGGCGAGCCGCGGCTACTGGCCGCGGCCTGAGGCCGCGGCACAGGGCCGCGGCGGTTGGCCGCGGCCGCCGCGGCTTCAGGCCGCGGCACAGGGCCGCGGCCTGGGGCCGCGGCAGTTGGCCGCGGCCTGAGGCCGCGGCGTAGGGCCGCGGCCTGGGGCCGCGACGCAGTGCCGCGGCCTGGGGCCGCGACGCAGTGCCGCGGCTTCAGGCCGCGGCGGCGTGCGATTTCCGCCGGCGGCGCTAGAGACGCGCCGCCGTTCCGCCCTACGGGCGTGCGGATTTTTGGATCAAAGGCGGGGGGGGGGTAAAAACGGATTTTTCAACAATTTAGATCGCTAAAAAACAGATTTTTATTGTTTTTAGGCATGCAGATCTAATAAAAAATTGAATTTTACCGTGTTTATAAACTTTTTGATCCTAAAACATGCAGATCTAATGAGAAAAGCAAGTTTAGATCTAAAAAGTTTTGATTTTTACCTCTAGATTCGACGAGGAATCTAGGCGACGGTTGGTGAAGGATGCCCTTTTCGCTCCCCGTTGAGAAGATTACGATCTTCTTAAATCTGAGCGATTGATGGATCTCCTTTCCCGCGAGTCGCCGTCTCCTCCAACGAGCGTGATCGTGCTGATAACGTGTTGTGAAGGGAAATATAGGGAGAATAGGTGTAGAGGGTTAAGAGCCCCCTACCCTTGTATTTATAGCTTTCAATAGTGGGTTGGATACCCAATTGGCCCAATGGGCCTATTCATAACAATATTGATTTGTTATGAATAGGTCCTTGAGACCTTTGGTATCAAAGATACTTGGTATCCACCATAATTGTAAAGGACCTTTTGTATCTTTCTTAATCTATATATATGACCTATGACCTTTGACATAGACTTGATTCTCAACACGTTATCAGCACGATTACGCTCGTAGAGAAGGAAAAAATGCGGTGATGCTCTGACGATTTTTTTTGCGACATCTCAAGAAAGGAATTGATGCACAGAAAAGGATTTGTAGCACATGCGATATAGAAGTATTCTAGATTTGTGCAAAAATTCCAATTTTTTTATTTATGATCATTAATTTCTAGATCTAATTTTATTTTTAAATCAAAATCATTTTTTGAATGCTCTAAATCTAATTTTTAGATTAAAAACATGCACTTTTAGGATCTAGAAACCTAATCATTAGATAAATTGTGCAAAAACTTCATATTGCCTTGAAAATAAAAATAAAATTTTTTAAGATCCCCATGAATACGGCCTGAAGCTGTCGACGAAAACGGCCTGAAGCCGCAACCCCCAAATCCCACGAGCCCAAGTATAACTAAACATAAACTATCGGATGCTTTTCGCCCAAGTAGAAGACATCTTGTCTGCATCATTCATCAGCACTCAAATCTGAGTCGAGAAAGATGCAATGGGTATAAACTATCAATTTGCATGATAGAGATGACCCGAATAAAGTATGACATTATAAGATAAAAGAAATGGAATGTGAAAAAAAAATTCTGCTCATTATCTGTTTATTTCCACAATGTTTGCTAAAGTTAATGAAAGCTCAAGCTGACTGTGAAATTTTTGATGGGACCATCCAAGAGTTACTCTTAGCTCCATAGATTGCCACAAAAATATCCAGTGACATAACAATCAATTGTGAGTACTTTTTCCAATTCCTGATTCCAGCAGATAATGCTCAACATTCTCAAATGAAAAATGTTATGATGCTTCCAAACCAGTATATATGGATGGATCTTCTAGGGAGTAGGCTGCATGTATTTTAAGTGACCCACTCATCAGATGAAAATTAACTCAAAATTGTATTAACATGCAAATTATCAAGGAGAAAAGGTACTAAGTGGCATAACCTTCTTGATGACTAGTTTAGTCTTTGTGCTTCCATTTGGTGTTCCCAACCTGAAATTTACATGAAGGAGGAAGATGGTGGGAGAGGAAGGGCCCCCACGCTACTTGGGCCAGAAGCCAAATACCCGTATAAAAAAACGAAAAATAAATCCTCACGGGACTGAAGCCCGTGGCCAGTCCGCGGGCCTCAGACCAGCATGCCGAATTATTTATATTTTTCTGGCAAAAACTGTTCTAGCTGTGATAGTCTGGCACATTTGGAAAGAGCGAAACATGAGAATTTTTGAGGGCTTGAGTAAGCCCAAGACTTTACTATTTGAGGATATTGCAGCTGATATCAGAATAATACTCAGGGACCAAGACCCTAAAGCCCCAGATGCTGCTCAGGCCATGGAGAATTGGGGATTTCGAGATGAAGGTTGACATAGTTTCTTTTGGCTTGTTGGCTTTGTAATGTTTCGTTTTTTTGTATATTTTGGTAGGGGAGGGGGAGTCTGGTAGTAGGGAGAGATGGCGCTTGTGCCATATCATCTCTCTGTCATCCTCCACCTTCCACTAGCTACCTCTTACATTCTTTGTACATTTTTGATTATCAATAAAGATCCACACTAACTATATATATATATATATATATATATATATATATATATATATATATATAAGCCCACGAGAGGGTGTCCCAGTAGTAAGTCATTCCGCTCCAAAGCCAAGGGGTGCGGGGTTTGAGGCCTATGGCCGTCGTGACTTGGTAATTATTGTGGAATTTGTTGTGGAATTATTTCCCTTGGGGCTACATCTCCCCTCTCGGACTTACCTGGGGGCCGTTGGGGGCACGGCGGTTTCCCCCCAGGTTGCATAGTCTCGGTCGGGCTCTCGCCTTACCCTCCTAAGCCGAAGGCGGGGGGAGGGGGTTGGGGATTTTTCTGGGTTGTATGTATATATATATATATATATATATATATATATATATATATATATATATATATATATATATATAGGAAACGGGAAATATGGTGTCACAGGAGAGAATCCTCTCCTGTGTCGGTCAAAAACTAAACTCCACAAGTTTTTTTGGAAGATCTGATTCGTTCATCTTGATCTCCACCCTCTAAAACCCCTATCCACCAATTTTTACCCCGATCCGAGGTGTTTTACCCGTTCATCCATCCGACCCAAATTTAATGGTTTCGCATGAATAGAACTTTTGTGAATGGTGGATGAACGGGCAAAACACCTCGGACGGGCCAAAAATTAGTGGATAGGGGTTTTAGAGGGTGGAGATCGAGATGAACGGATCAGATCTTCCAAAAACCTTGTGGAGTTTGGAGTTTTTGACCGACACAGGAGAGGATTCTCTCCTGTGACACCCTATTTCCCGTTTCATATATATATATATATATATATATATATATATATATATATATATATATATATATATATATATATATATATATATATATATATATAGGAAAATGCTATTGTAAGAAGGTGAGAAGGTGATAAGAGATATGTATATCGTTAGTTAGCCAAATCTAATTTCCAAATCAATAATCGAAACCGTTCATCTTGTTCTATCTATCAAGTGATCTTTAAGTATAATTTTTTTTGTTATTTGGAGATTTCTATTAAATCCATCAACAGTTCACAAGATGGACGACTTACAAGCTACCTGCAAATGTAACAAAAATGGAACTGGTTGATCCATATGATTTTGAGGTTTATAATCTTCAAATTTTTTAGGGTATAGATCTATCAACATGTTCTTCAAGATGAACGGTGTCGATCGTTGATTGGTGTTATCGATTGGTCCTTCTTACGATAAGAGTCTGTTCTCACCTTCTCACAATAGCATTAATATATATATATATATATATATATATATATATATATATATATAATAAATTAGAAAATTACCCACAACCCCTGAAAATTACAGAAAAATCCAGAAAAATTCTGGAAAACTCTGGAAAATTTTCAGAAAATCAGGGAACAAAATGTGAGAGGATTGATAATGAAATAAATATTTTTGGGAGATAATCTTGCTTGGTGATATCAATAAAATATATTTTCGGGCATGTTCAGTTTTAAATTTTTCCTAAACATGACCCGATTGACCCGGTTCATTTCGCAGGCGGCCTGAAACCTCTGTTTCCACCATATACCTCACGAAAATTTTCATTTTGGGTTAAAGTCCCACGAAATTTTTATGGGTAGGTCATATAAATTAAGACATCTTAATAACAAAAGATTAATTGTACAATTGATCATAATTATATTTTTTTGCATTCATCATTTAGGATTTTTTTTCATGCTTCATATGAATTACCTATGATGATACACTTAATTTACATATATAAATTATGTATTATGGCACACAAATAAATAAATCTTCAAAAGTTTTAAATTCATATGTATATCTGACAATTGAACCTGCAGGTCAAATCAAGTCAAAAGTCAACACCCTTTTACTCAAATAAAATAAAAAATTACCAAATACGATGGATTATGTGAAAACCATTTATGCGATCCTTTTAGAGATACCCATTTTGCGGTAAATAGATCACTCAGATCTATGGTCTATATAAACCAATATTGACACCAGCAGTTGTCATAACACTGCTACACTCTTTTTATGTAATCTCACTTTACAAGGTATGATTCTTGAACCTAGCCTTAATTTTAAGCGTACGCCCTAAGTCGAGATTTAATAGATAAGTGAAAAATTATAAATTTCGTAGCCACGTATTTGTTTCCCTTTGAGCATGATTATCTATCCACATAATACTTGATTGACTCAATAAAAATGGCCTGGAGACCATACTTGAGTATTCAAATAGGCTTTTAAAACTCGTTAATAAATTAGAAAATGGAAATATAGACACTAACTCATTTTCCTTGTATATGTCTACTTAGTAAGACTAATATTCATTCTTCCTTATAAATAACAATAAGGAAGACTGAAAACAGGGGAAGTCCTGACATAAAATGAGAAAGGGAAGATATGATATACCTCAACATGGAGTAAGCAATGGCAAACTAATATCAGACTAGAAGTTCTGATAAGACTCATAATGCTTTTGCAACATGAATGAGCATTAACTTATGCCATATAAAAATATATACATACATAGTCTAAACGACGAAAGTCAATTGACCTTATGTATATTTAGCTACTCCCCGAGGACAAATAAACTTTGAAAATAAATTTAATCTGTTGTCATAACATAAGTCTTAATGAGCATAATTGTAGACGCATGCTTTCAAAAATATTTAACCCTAATGATAGTCCAAAGATCTATTTGGGACATCTAAAATTGAGTATAAGGACTAGCAAACCTGAATACTCCAAAAAATAAAACGAGGATGTCATGAACTCTTAAAAATCAATAAAAGAAACTTACCAAGTTTCAACGGATATTCGTCAAAACGAAATCTCTAATGACTCAAGAAATCAATGCAGCCTGAAGCTTTGTCCTACTATGATCCGCGTAATAGTCAATATGAAGATGAGATCATTCATATTTCAAACACAGTTCACCTATTACCGGACACAATTAACTTGAGCATTTTAATGGACTTTCAAAGTCCCACATAAATTCGAAAAGAGGAATTAATTTAGAACACCAGAAGTGTTCAGAATCGTCCAACTATTAACTTTAGAACGATATAATATACCACCCTGGATTGATGATGCAAGACATCACTATTTAATCATATAAATCTGAAGAACCCGAAGATTCTTCAAAAGGGTGAAGCTTTCATTGTCCCATTCATAAGGAAAGAATGATTACGAGATCATCTCCATTCACATGTACATTGACTTTCTTCACTTCCTAAAAAGAATTTAAGATGATATATTTACTATCATCATTAACATAATAAGACCTTTAGGTCTCTTGAGAGTATTTTAGGGATAAAAGTGGACTTACCCACTCCATACATAGGGCTGATGATGTACTTTAAAGTACTCATCCATATATCCTCTAAAAATGGTTATTATCAAACCTATTATCAACCGCAGTCCAGCTTTTAATAGCATATAGGACACATTAATAAATGGCGGAAACATTGGATAACACTGGAAAATCAAATAATATTTACTACCGGAATAATGTCGAACACCCTGAAGTTTGTATTCACACCCAAAAATGGGTTACATCAAGAAATCATTAAAATGATTTAAACTGATTACTTATCCATTAAAAATCCAGTTGTAGATGACTATATTGGGACATGCAATTACAATGCAAACCATCAAAACACCTCCTTAGAACCTATTTATATGAGCCTGATCACATCATATAAACAGTTTTTGAGAATCCCTAACAGGGGAAGCGTTTAGAGAACGAACATCTTATAAATTGTGACATGATGTGTTCACATCTCCATAGCACCAACTATGAACCATAAAAATTTCGTCTTAGAACTATTTATTGGAAGTAATTACTCCAGATATAGATTTCGAGCACTCCAAACATGGGAAGCATTTAGAGCACATCTTATAGATTGTGCCTTGATGAGTCATCATATAAAGAATCGATAGTGAAGATTAAATCATGAAGATCCTTCACATTTAAACTCTTTACTTTCCCAGTATTAGGTTCAATATGGATATTACAATCATCCCTGAGCTTGAAGCTCAGTTGACCATTTCAAATATCATGAATAGTGATGTGATCCTGAAGATCCACACTAATGAAACTGGTAAACAATTTTCGGACTTATTAACTGACAAACCGAATATTGTCAAAATCACACATCACTGCTGCTAAAAATCCAGCTAGGATTGACATAACAAAAATTATGGATGCAATCCACCAGTAGCAGAAGTGGATGTCATCAATGAATGATAGGACATACCACGAGGCTCCAAAGAGAGGAAAACTCATGGAGACCTTTAAGCAATACCACCACAGGAAAGTGAGCTCATCTCCATATCCTCTCCTTTTCCAGAACCTCTAGAAGAGATGAATATGGAATAAATTAAAGTATTACTGTATAATGTACGTAAAAGGGGAGGTTTTTGGATAAAACACACACTTGTCGACAACTTATTCACGTTTCATTTTGCCACTAAATGTGATAATTATAAATATCTTTCTACACTATGTTTCCTGAAGCAAACGTAGTGATTGGCCAAAAATGTGGAGCGAGGCAATAATAAGTTGAGCTGGACTCTCTTATGAAATGTGAAGTGTTTGGACTTGAAGTCCTGATATCAAAAGATATCAAAACTGTGGGTATAATGAGTATTGAGTAAACACAACTAATAAATAAATAAAATCACTTGCTAAAAGCGACATGCTATAGCTTAGAGGTTCATTTCGCTGAAACCAGAAAGTAATCAAGTAAGATGAGCTTGACTCACTTACAAATAAAACTGATGTATCAGGTTCACTGGTTATTGCGAAAATACAGCGATTAGCAAATGAAAATTTTGGGTTTTTGCTGCTATGGATGTTGTGACAGCATACCATTATGGATTTATTCCTAATTTCCTTACTTGCCTGAATAGACTCTGAGACGTCTATTCTATGAAAAATATAAAATACAACCAAGAAAATTCCTTATGAAAATAAGGACTCTTTCTAAAGGGTGTCTTTGTATCTTTAAAAGAGCAAAAGAAAATGATTTGAGATAATATTTGTAAATGACTCAAATCTCATCGGATCTCCTGAAGAGAAAACCAAAATATATGTATGATTTGAAAGACCTAGGCAAAAATCTTGGCTTACAGACTTATCATCCAGAAGATGAACACATCATCCATCATCCAGAAGATGACAACATCATCCAGAAGATGATCATACAAAATATGAAAATATCATCTAGTAGATGAAAATAACATCCAGAAGAAGAAAATCATTTGACATTTAACTTCATACACCCGAAGTTAGGGGGTGGCAAAATAGACCCGACCCGACCCGACCTGAACCCGGCCTCTTGGGTCGGGTATGGGTAGGGGCCAATCCGGGTCGGGTCGAATTCAGGTCAACCCGACCGACCCGGATAAAAATCCGGGTCGGGTACGGGTTTGACCCCTAGACCTGGTTGACCCGAATTCGACCCGTATTTTCACTCTTTTCACCCCGAACCCGACCCGGACCCGACCCGAACCCGACCCGAACCCGACCTTTTTTGCAAAATAATCACTCTTTCACACCGAACCCGACCCGAACCCGACCCGTAAGACAAACCGGGTCGGGTACGGTCACCCGGGTTACGGCCGGGTCGGATACGGGTATCCGAACCCTGACCCGAATTTAATTCGGGTCGGGTTCGGGTTTACCCTTATTCAGGTCGGGTCAAACCTGACCCGACCCGAACCTGACCCGACCCGCCCGTTTGCCACCCCTACCCGAAGTTGATGAAGAAACATGGACAATTGTAATCCACTACAACTATTGGTTGTATGGATGTACATATAGACCCCTTCCATTCGCTGGAAGAGGGAAAGGATATCCTAGGTCCTGAAGTGCCTTAATTGAGTGTCTTTGGTACACTCCTATATCTGGCCAACTCCACGCTTCTCTATATAGAGTTGGCATTAAATCTGTTAGCCAGATACAGTGCAGCGCCTGTAGCGCGTCACTAGACCGGAGCTACGCATCTTCTGCGCTACCTCAAAGGGTCAATATTATAAATGATTATCCTCCATGTTAAATGTATTTGTAGATGCAGGTTACAGATTATCGTGATGACAACAGACTTTGGGTACGTGTTTTACCCACAAAGGAAAAGCTACCTCTTATAAATCTGCAAAGCATGCGACTAAGGCAACATCATCCTACCATTCCGAGAAGCTCATCATCTAAGAAGCAAATCAAGAGTATGTATAGCTACGCCCTGAAGTAGCTTGCAGACACAGTGACGACCGGGTCAGAGACTAGAGATGTGGAGCTATCTACCGAGTCTACAGACCATGCCACTTTCCTAGCTCATCCTTGAGAAGGCTCAATCAAAGGCGATGAGACAAAGCACACCTCTTCAGAGGAGCTCTCTTGGATTCAGTAGCTGCCATATATGAGCGATACGTGTATAGATGAGTGATGCTTGTGTAATGGCCTAAGTGCCATATACATGAGAAGTATGCATGAATGTACTTGTATAATGTATTTATACGGTGTATAGTGTGTGGTGTGTATTGTAATTTGATGTGTGTATTGTAATATCCTCTTAGTTGCCTAATTGTATGAATATGTGGGTGACTTGGATGAAATAAATGGATTGAAATATTAGTAGTAGTAAGGTTATTGTTGATGTTGATATTGATATTAACGAGTGGCATTGTGGTTGATTAATGCTATTGTTAGTATTAGTATGAGGATTATTATAGTCGTTATTGATGATGATGTTATTGTTGCTATTATTAGTATGTCTAAAGATATTATTAGTGGTGGTGTTGTTGTTGGTGTTGTTGTTGGTGTTGTAATGGGATTATAATGAGGTCATTATTCCCATTATTGTTGTTGTAGATTTTTGTTGTAGTAAGTATTGTTGTAGTGGTGGGTGGTATTATTGTAATAATGGGGAGTATTATTATTTGTATTATTGGTATTATTAATGGTGTTGTTGTTATTGATATTATTAGTGGTGTGTTTGTTGGTAATGATTATTATTAATGTAGTTGGGCCCTAGCTAATATTATTAGCTAGTGGGTTGTTTGTTGGGCCTTGTTCTTGGGTTTGAGACATTAGAATGAGAGATGAGATTTTTATTATTAAGGATGACATTTTTGTAATTAAGTTTTAGGAGAGAGTGTGTAGTAGAATGCCATGTGTAGAGAATGTCATACTTGTAATTAGGGTTGGGTTGTGTGCATAGAAGAGATAAGAAGTTTGTAGAGGGTGGCAAACTTGTAAATAAATGGATGCTTAGAAGAAATAACTTTCCTTTTTAATTATTTCTCATTCGTCTACATTCTTCTAAATTCTTATCATTCTTTCCTTTTCCTTTTCTTTTCATTTCTTTTTTCTCCATTTTCTTTCCTTTGGGGGGAGGGGGGCGAAATTTTCTCATGCCCAAAAAAGGAAGAAAGAAAAAAAAGGGAATGAAAGAAAAGAACGAGGAAGGAGTAATGGATGGAGAGAATTAAGGAGAAAGTTTTAAAGGAAAGAAAGAAGAGAAATTGAAGGGAATTAAGGAGGAGATCAAGAGGAAGAGAGGAGGATTTCATCCTCCCAATTGGAGGTAGGAAGACCAACTTCCCTAGTATGTTATTGGGTTGTCATTTGTAGAATTGGTACATGTTTAATTTTGAGCTTAATACATGATTAATTTCATGAAACACTTTTGTTCTTGTAACGCCCCGCTCCCCGTGATACCTGATAAGTACGAATCCGTATCAGGTATTCCCAAAGAGACGGGTGCTACGAAGAAAATACGAAATTACAAACACAAGCAGGTCCACTGCGCACTGCTGGGATAATACATCTAGCATTCCAGTCAACCCAAAACACAAGAGAACCAACAACTCAAGCACTGATGTATATAAATAAAACTGTTCATATACAACTTCCTTATACAAATCCATATACAATATTACACACATCTCAATAATGTACAAAAACTCACATCTCACCCAAATACAACAACACTCCCAAGTCATCCACACTTCTCACTGTTGGTGGCAACGATCTATGAACTTTGTGTTTGATGATAACAAACGTGTGTGAACGTTTTAACGTGTGTGTTAAGTGTTTCAGGAACGGCGAACGTACGACTAATCCAATGATGACTTGATCAACTATGGGATGAGATGGAGAGGATCACTTTGGATTGAGTCAAATCAATTACGGATCACCAATTGGAACTCACACACTTATATTAAGTATATTCGTGTTTCATCTCTTTGTTTTGTGTGTACAGGTGCAAAGACGGCCTATATTTTTTTTGCAAGGGAGACTTGCGGCACACACACCAAAAGAAATTGCAGGGCATAACTTATTCTCCTCCAGCAAAACATTTATGTGCTGCTCATGTAAAGGGAAGTTTTAAAAAAATTATTATAAGTGAAATGTTTCTTCTTCTCCACTAACATGTGTTTAAGCTTTAATCACAATCTTTTCTTTGTTTTTTTTTCAGGCACATTGGGGCAACCGAAATAAATAGAGGGATCCAATCAAAATAAAGGCAAGGTGTGTGCAATGTGCTGGCAAACAATGTCAATGAGGACCACCCACTAAATTAATTGGTTAGAAAAGAAAAAAAAAGGAAGAGGCCAAGTCAAAAAGCAACTGAGGTCTTTGAAATTAAACACCCCATATGGCCATCACAAAGAGGCATGTGTGGCTGAGGTTTTTGAATCCCAACGAAGGGACACTCATGTAAATTAATACACATACGAAAACCTAGGTCGGCTCCTATATAAAGGCTACATCATAGAGGCTCAAAAAGAGAGGAGTTCGCAGGGTAAGGAAAATTTAATTGAGGCAGCCGAAAAAATCAAAGAGAGAGCCGCCTCTTAAAAATTTCGTAAGCTGCCAAAATCTCGAAGAGCGCCGTCGCATATACTCTTCTTTGTGCGCAAATCACAAGGTCATCAAAGAATCAAAAGCAGAGCAGTTCATTAAAATATTTCTCAGGGGCGCAACCTGAATATCTTCAAGAGGATTGCAATTTCCTAAGAGCTGAAGGCCGAATTAATTGTCTCCTCACAATATCAATCAGCTGCCGCATGATCTCGAAGGAGCCGCACTCTTCTTGGAGATCTCTGAAGCACTCTTCGTTGAGACCGAAATTTCCGAAGCACAAAGAAACAAAATGGATACATGGCCGAAATACATGTCCACATGTGCATCCTTAAATCAAATGCAACAAATGCTATCACGTGCACATGGGAAGTAAAGCCAATTAAAAAACAACAACTTTCTTGCAGTTGGAATCAAGAAGATAAAGTGCAGATCATTTGTTTGCATTCAAAATTTCCGAGAGCCCTGTGCATACACGTGAATGAGGTTAGTGCTCTTTGATTTAATTGGTTAAAAATATAACTCCTTTTTGTGCCTTGTTTTTTTGCAGAGCAACAGGGCCGGCCGAATTGTTCCTTGTTGCCGAATTGGTTTTCCATCTTGTAAACTCTTTGGTGTTTCCTCCATTGTCTTTTTAATTCCAAGAGCAAATCATCCCCTGCTGCCAAATTGTTCAAGAGGGCCTTTGTTATTTCTTTAAGCAAAAATCTCTGGCCGAATTCTCTATGCTGTGATTACCAAGAGCAGAGAGGAAATTGTGTTAATTCCCAGGAAGTATTATTGCCTCAACCCAAGTGCCCAATATCCATTTGCTGTAACTGTCAGAGAAGGGGCAAAGCCGCAAGTTGCAAGAGACATCGCCACAACTTGAGTTGCCGGTGTCGAGGAGACATCTACATCTACGTCAGACGAGATCTGACCCGTGCTGATTGACGAGGACATCGCCACTACACAAACTGAGATTTCTAAACTCTATTTATCATTATTTTGTGTAGTTGTTGTGTTAGATCCTCGTAGGGGAAACATTACCTTTTGTGTTACTTTTGGGGACCTGACGACTTGGGAGTCGTCACGGAGGGAGAGCATCTGACTAGATTGATAGTGTAGAGCACGTGGTGTGCGTACGATCTAGGTGAGAGTAGATTTGGGATCTTGACTCATTGTAGCTGTACAGGATTACATATCTATCTAGTATTTGCTTTCGGGGGCTGGAGTAGGTCGTGGGGACGACCGAACCAGGGTATATCTGTGTGTATCCTGTGATTGCTATTTTATTGCCATGTATGTGCCTATAACTGCGTGGGATTGTTCGTGGGTTGCACGAATATTTTTATTAGCCTATTCACCCCCCCTCTAGGCTACGATCCAGATCCAACAAGTGGTATCAGAGCCAGTTTAGAGGATCTAGTCTAGATTTTTAGATAACCATGAATATATCTGATTGTGCTTTTGCTGAAGGTCAGTCTATAGCCCGTCCCCCTAAGTTTAACGGTGTAGACTTTGCTTATTGGAAGGCTAGGATGAAAATCTATCTAGTGTCTGTAGATTATGATGTGTGGGATATTGTTGAAAATGGTTATAGTCTACCCACTATTAAAATTGAAGACACTATTATAATTAAGCCTAAAGACAAGTGGGATTTAGCTGATAAGAAACTTTATACTCTTAATGGTAAAGCTATGAATGCGCTTATATGCTCTCTTGATAAATCTGAATTTAATCGTATCTCACATTGTCTAACTGCGCAGGAAATCTGGCATACTCTGGAGGTGACACACGAGGGAACATCGCAAGTAAAGGAATCCAGACTTGCGTTGCTTTGCACAGAATATGAGAGCTTCCGCATGCTACCAACAGAATCTGTGAAAGAGATGTTTGCGAGGTTCACGGACATCGTCTACAAATTCAGTTCCCTCGGTAAGCCATACTCTAGCCATGAACAGGTACGAAAGATCTTAAGGGCACTACCAAGTTCGTTCAGGCCTAAAGTCACCGCTATTCAAGAAGCTAAGGACTTATCAACAATGAAAGTGGAGGACTTGATAGGCAACCTAATGTCACACGAGCTTGAGTTGCAGAGTATAGAAGCCAGAGAGAAACCTGAAGAGAAGACAAAAGCTTCCACACCATTAGCTCTTCAAGCTAACGATGACGATCTTGATGAAGAGCAAGTCCTAATGGTCAGAAACTTCAGAAGATACATTCAGACTGATCAAGGAAGAGCTGAGATGGGAAAAAGGTTCATTCGTTCTAATAATTCTAATTTTGGTAGAAATTCCTATGATTAGAAAGCTATTAATAGAAGTGAATGTTTTAAATGCAGGAAGAAAGGCACCACATAAAAGATTGCCCACAACAACACACAGCTCAAGTTGCAAAAGGAAAAACGAAAGTGCTGACGTGGGACATGGATAGCGAAGCTGAGGAGGAGGATGAGGAACATGAAGCTCACTCATGCATGGCATTGATGGCCAAACACAATGAGGTAGAATCTCCCACTAAAGCTGAATTTTTAGAAATCTGTAAAGGAATGTGTCACGACCCGCTTCCCTAAAATGGAGGCGAGACGTGAAAAGGTCCGCACGAGAATGGAGCTGTGAAGCCCCAAACCCGATTAGCGTAAATAAAATACAATAGCAGGTCCCTGTAACCACAACGGAACAATAATAATAATGTAAGGAGAGACTTGAATTAAAAACTCACATCTCATACATGTCCAACATCAAAATAAGTCCAACAACCAGAAAAGCCACCAGGCTAAAAGAAAAGAGTCCAAGGCCCAGAACAAGGCCAACAAAAGCAACAACGACAAAGTATAGGTGCTACGCACCGATAACAAACAACTGTCTAACAAACGTAAAACACAACGGAGACACTAGGACTGGTCCCAGTGCCCACGCACTCCCCGCCAAACACGGGCTCAAGCTCGGCGTCCGCAAACACCTCACCCTCAGCAAGCAACTCAGGCTCAGGGTCTAACATGCGTCACCCAAAAGAGAAAGGGGCACATGTCAGCAAGTCTAAAAGACTTGGGCAAGGAAACCGAAAGAAAGGTAAACTAGCAACCTAGCAGTTATGGTATTAAGCAATGACATGGCAGTTAAGTATGATGCAGCAGTTTAAAGGAGACAAGCATGCACAGTGTAGCAAAAGCTACCAAATCACTAATCACTTATCATTTATCACTTATCACTGTTAATCACTTAAACACTAGAGATTTCGCCTGCAGGCTGGAGTGGCGGATCAGGCCATCTCGTGCTCTGGTGACGCATATCTCTTACTCACTTACACTCTAGAGATTTCGCCTGCAGGCTGGAGTGGCGGATCAGGCCATCTCGTGCTCTGGTGACGCATATCTCTTACCCCACCCCTACGTGTATCGAGCATTGGGATTTCCAACGCTCGCTTCTGGATCACGAGCCAGGAAGTGTATTTGGCATAGGGTTGTGCCCACGGGAAGTGGGTGCCAAGCCGGTATCCGAGCGTTGGGGTTTCCAACGCTCGCTTCTGGAACACGAGCCAGGAATATAATGTTGTAGCGTGTGCTACACAATCACAATGATTAATCACTATGCAATGACATGAACAAATGATTGCGTACCGTTAATTGAATTTAAACGTGACAGGCAAAATGCAATGATATGAACATATTCGCGTACCGTTAATTGAATTTAAACATGGCAGTTTAATATGCGTGAACAACAAGTTTAAATGGGTTGGATTCTAGCTTCGTTGTCAAGCTAGATCAATTGAGGTGACGGATCTAGCTTCATTGTCAAACTAGATCAAATAGGCGTCTAGGCGGCTATCATTTCACCGTCTAGTCTCTTTTACGCTAAAGCAGAGTAATGGCCTAAAACATGGCCTAAATCCTAAGTGGCAAGTTTCACTTGCCTAGCACCGGGGATGACGACCACTTCGTCACACGGATGCCAAAACACGGGGAAATCGCGAGAGGAGGCGGAAGAAATACTCCGGGGAACCCTAGGATCAGATTTGGAAGCAAATGGAGAAGTTTGGGGAAACTAGGGTTGTGGGGATTTTGATGGAGATTTGGGGAATATGAGAAGTAGATAGGGTGAATGGTTGGATTGGATTTTGATTCTAGGGCTTGGAATGAAGAAATGGAGCTTGGAGGAAGATGGGGGCTCAAAGGGGAAGTTTCTAGGGTTTTGGATCGTGTTGGAGGAAGAAGAAACGTTTGGGAGGGGTATTTATAGGTGGGGCTGGCGGCTGCCCAGAAATTAGGGTTTTAACACAGACTAGTCGGTCAAAGAACAACCACTGACCGACTAGTTTGGCAACTAGTCGGTCGGTCGACCAACGCAGACCGACTAAGTGTAAACAGTAACTCCTGAACGAAAATAGGATTTAGAGTTAGTCGGTCCATGAACAAATACTGACCGACTAGTTTGGCATCTAGTCGGTCGACGAACGTTCTTAGACCGACTAAGAGCAAACAGTAACTCCTGAGAAATTTAGAAAGCTAACTAGTCGGTCCAAGAAGGATTGCCGACCGACTGGATCGTCATCTAGTCGGTCGGTGCCCCTTCTTATACCGGCTAATGAGCACCAAAAGTTCCGATACGGAGCGCGGGGCCCCGGGATCGATTCCTAAGACTCCTAGGCTTGATCTAATAGTTAGATATGACCGTTATGAAGCCCGTCACGAATGACGTACTTCGAAATCGACGATCCTAAGAAGAAACGAGAAAACACGACGAAACAATCGAAAACGAAAGCTACGGAGACGAAAACCACGCATGAGGAGAAAATCCACCAAAACAAATATTATATTATATTAAATCCAGATACATGAAAAGCAGTCGTTACATCCTACCCACCTTAGAATAAAGTCCGTCCTCGGACTTTCCAACTATAGCTATATCTAGTCACCTTAGTAGTTACCCTCAATCAATATCACATCACAATTTCAACCAAGTACATTTATTTCAAGTGCTTATATATATATACCCTAGGTAATCAATTATTAACACCACAGAAGTAAACATATATTCACGCACATAGTACACTTATACTCATTATAATCAAACAACTCCATTCACGTATTCAAATCATTCATATAGGCAAGTTTATTCCATATAGCTACAAAACACTTATTACACACTATGCGAAAATAACCAAGTCTCTTACTTATTTGAAAGTAATTTCACACTAGAAAATACCATCGGAATCTACACGTATAAGTAACTACCTATGTACATGACGATAAGAATACTCTAATCCCTATACCTCCTAGTATACGCCAAAACAACCAACATGCGAGATCACACCATACAATTGTTAAAACAAGTTCACTATACCTAATATACATTCACAATCGTTATAATTTCACAATTTATAGTCATTCAAATGCATGCACACATTTCATCATAGTATCACTCCATATATAGTCCCATAGCTATGCTCACGACACACCATACATATCATAGTCACCAATTCCTATAACTATCACATACTTACCCGTGCATGGTGCACACCCACACACGCTATTATTTCATTCATATATATATATACCAATCACACCACTATATGCTTAGCACAACTACGCACCTAGTTAGCTAGTGCACATATACTCACGCAACCAAGTCCTTAGTGAAAACTATACCACAAGACCAACTCACATAACTATATATTGGTATGGCCACCCACAATCATGTGCGTAACACAACCGGCACAAACAATCCTGACACTATACATACATCATTCATCACTATACACTAACCACATACAATACACCAATGTACATAGAGTGTACCCACCCAGCTTGAGTGGGACTCAAAATCATAGCGGAATAATTCCATATACGTAACATAGCATCCATATATATATATGCCAATACTAGCCAATGCATACACGTCTACCAACATAACCACATACATATCTAAATGTCAAACACCCTTAATATCTAACCAGGTAATATCACATATTTCAACCACATCATATACACCATGGAATTTATTACACTATGACGACCCATCAAATTACACTAATGGGGCCCACCAAACTACATCAAGGCCGACCCAGCGACGACAAGCTCTATTGGCTAGACAAAAGGAACGAATTGAAATCAAGAGCGCAACGAATAGTAGGATCGAAAAGCATGAAAACGGTTGTGCAATAATGTAATGATGCTCCATTAGGACACATGGAAAATAGTGTAAATAACATAGTCTAAAATACGAAAAGTTGGGAAACTGTCACACTTCAAAGTTGGGGTCCTTTTCCGTGTAAAATATTTAGAGATCGACAAAACAAATTGTTTGAAATAAGTCTGAGTCGAATAAACATAATAGGAGAAAACGATTCATTGGCTCACGTAAGGTCATTAAAAGAAAGTAAATCATTTACGCGAATCTTGTGGTCGTAGTTTTGAAAATATTATACGGCGGTAATTTAATAATGTTGGCAAAAGTTTTGAAACGAAATTAAATTAACGAAAGAATTTTAAACTCATGCCAAATACCTTCAAAGTCTTTCAAGCCAAGAAAGCTTAAATAGTTAACTAACATCGAACTATCTTTTAGTGCAACCGGGATTTGCCAAAAGAAACCGTTTCACACAAAACTCTTAACATACGAGCTAATGAGCCTAATACGGATATATGAAAACATTCGAAATTCAACTTAGTTTAGAAATTATTCTAAGAGCATGTGTGGTGGACGGAAAACTCAGTAGTAGGTTGACAAAATTTGTAGTAGGCTTTAAACCAAATTATGGAAGGTCTAGGTCGCGAGAAAGTTATGAAGACGTAATTCTTTTTTCCAAAAATTGTAATAGGGGAAAAGTTGAACATATCCTAGGTTGGTTGAAAGCTGGAATCATGCGTAACTTGAAAATAAAGGAAACGCGATGAGTCAATTGTATGGCATACGTAAGATAAGGAAAATTTATAAATCGAATTGGGCAAAAATAAAGGTACAGTTCAGGATATAATTTATATAAGAAAGGACATGGTATTTTCATGGGTACGGAAGATATAGAATGGCAAAACAACATGGGTTAGCATTCCAAATTTTCGACAAAAGCTTTAGAGATCTTTGAGTCAACGAAGGATCATGAAGCATAAATTTATAAATATTTAAATTTCGAACGAATTTAAACTTAGGAAAAAGGAAGTCGAAGGGATACCTTCAGAAAGGTCAAGATTTGCAACGGAGAGGTCCGAAAATATTTTACGGCAGTAGCTTAATATAATATTTCGGTAAAATTTGAAATTCAACGAATGAAATCCGATCAACTATAGTGTGAAAAATTTAAGCCCACGCTAAATGCTTACAAGTTTTAAAACTGAAGAGAACTCCAATTAAATATCATTTAAAATACTTTTTTTAGCGGGGCCCGGATTGCCCAACAACTGATTTACACCAGACCTTAAAGTACGAGTTCATTGAACCTAGAACTGATATATGAAAATAATTTGAAATCCTACTTATCTTGGAAGATATTCTAAAGTAATCAAAATAGTGGTAAGCTCTTAAAACCAAAATACGAGGAATATCGGTTAGCAAAAGATACGAGATTAAAAATTTCAACCAATAGACTTCAAAATCTACGAAGGGGTTTTAACTCGATCGAATAGGAAGGAATTAAATATTTAAGAAGAAAAGGGGCCATCAAGAAATGCTTCTACACGAAGCATCAGGATGCAATGCACCTTGAGACACCAGAGTCAAGAGGACTCGTGCCAGAAACGTGCAAACCTAAATCACACTCAACAACCAACCCAGCAATCAAACTCCATTCTAGCAGCATAACACATTCAAGCAACCAAACATGTTCAAACAAACAAGACTGTCAAAAAGGAAGAAGGTAACTAAACTGAGGGTTACCTGCGATAACCCCATCCACAGTCTCAGCCTCAACTACGGCCATCGGGGAAGCCTGCCTCCTCAGCGGAAAAGCCAGCCGAAAAGCCTGCCTCTGTGGGACAAGGGGTACCCCACGACCAGCGGGCACCGGGGCTCTCTGCTGCAATGGCGAGGCAGCAATAGGTGCCTTCCAAGGCTGCTTCAACCTCGGGCACTCTCTGAGAACGTGGGCGGGATCTCCACAGGCAATACATTGCCCCAAGAACCTCCTACACTGTTCCTTCTTATGACCAAACTTGCCACAGTAATGGCACATCATCCGACTCGGCCCAGCTTCCGGTGCTTGCTGCTGCGGAACTCCATCCGACGCCTTCCGCAGCCGATTTGCATGCCGACAATCCCTCGTCGAATGAGTAGCACTACCACAAACCAAACACTGACCTAGAAAGCTTCTGCACGACCCCTTGAGGTGCCCGATCTTGCCGCAGAAATAGCAAGCCTTCAGAGCAGATCCACCACCAGCGCGGGTCTGACGTCTTCTAGTCATCTAGCGCCAGAGAAACGGCCAAAATTAGACTCAGAGCCTAATGACTCGGATGCCGAACTTAGTTCATTGGACATTCTAATATTATTATCGCTATTCCAAAGATCGCAGTTACAGAAGGACCTGCATGGGCCACCACTAAAACCTGTCACGACCCTAATTTTGGTAGAAATTCCTATGATTAGAAAGCTATTAATAGAAGTGAATGTTTTAAATGCAGGAAGAAAGGCACCACATAAAAGATTGCGCACAACAACACACAGCTCAAGTTGCAAAAGGAAAAACGAAAGTGCTGACGTGGGACATGGATAGCGAAGCTGAGGAGGAGGATGAGGAACATGAAGCTCACTCATGCATGGCATTGATGGCCAAACACAATGAGGTAGAATCTCCCACTAAAGCTGAATTTTTAGAAATCTGTAAAGGAATGTGTCACGACCCGCTTCCCTAAAATGGAGGCGAGACGTGAAAAGGTCCGCACGAGAATGGAGCTGTGAAGCCCCAAACCCGATTAGCGTAAATAAAATACAATAGCAGGTCCCTGTAACCACAACGGAACAACAATAATAATGTAAGGAGAGACTTGAATTAAAAACTCACATCTCATACATGTCCAACATCAAAATAAGTCCAACAACCAGAAAAGCCACCAGGCTAAAAGAAAAGAGTCCAAGGCCCAGAACAAGGCCAACAAAAGCAACAACGACAAAGTATAGGTGCTACGCATCGATAACAAACAACTGTCTAACAAACGTAAAACACAACGGAGACACTAGGACTGGTCCCAGTGCCCACGCACTCCCCGCCAAACACGGGCTCAAGCTCGGCGTCCGCAAACACCTCACCCTCAGCAAGCAACTCAGGCTCAGGGTCTAACATGCGTCACCCAAAAGAGAAAGGGGCACATGTCAGCAAGTCTAAAAGACTTGGGCAAGGAAACCGAAAGAAAGGTAAACTAGCAACCTAGCAGTTATGGTATTAAGCAATGACATGGCAGTTAAGTATGATGCAGCAGTTTAAAGGAGACAAGCATGCACAGTGTAGCAAAAGCTACCAAATCACTAATCACTTATCATTTATCACTTATCACTGTTAATCACTTAAACACTAGAGATTTCGCCTGCAGGCTGGAGTGGCGGATCAGGCCATCTCGTGCTCTGGTGACGCATATCTCTTACTCACTTACACTCTAGAGATTTCGCCTGCAGGCTGGAGTGGCGGATCAGGCCATCTCGTGCTCTGGTGACGCATATCTCTTACCCCACCCCTACGTGTATCGAGCATTGGGATTTCCAACGCTCGCTTCTGGATCACGAGCCAGGAAGTGTATTTGGCATAGGGTTGTGCCCACGGGAAGTGGGTGCCAAGCCGGTATCCGAGCGTTGGGGTTTCCAACGATCGCTTCTGGAACACGAGCCAGGAATATAATGTTGTAGCGTGTGCTACACAATCACAATGATTAATCACTATGCAATGACATGAACAAATGATTGCGTACCGTTAATTGAATTTAAACGTGACAGGCAAAATGCAATGATATGAACATATTCGCGTACCGTTAATTGAATTTAAACATGGCAGTTTAATATGCGTGAACAACAAGTTTAAATGGGTTGGATTCTAGCTTCGTTGTCAAGCTAGATCAATTGAGGTGACGGATCTAGCTTCATTGTCAAACTAGATCAAATAGGCGTCTAGGCGGCTATCATTTCACCGTCTAGTCTCTTTTACGCTAAAGCAGAGTAATGGCCTAAAACATGGCCTAAATCCTAAGTGGCAAGTTTCACTTGCCTAGCACCGGGGATGACGACCACTTCGTCACACGGATGCCAAAACACGGGGAAATCGCGAGAGGAGGCGGAAGAAATACTCCGGGGAACCCTAGGATCAGATTTGGAAGCAAATGGAGAAGTTTGGGGAAACTAGGGTTGTGGGGATTTTGATGGAGATTTGGGGAATATGAGAAGTAGATAGGGTGAATGGTTGGATTGGATTTTGATTCTAGGGCTTGGAATGAAGAAATGGAGCTTGGAGGAAGATGGGGGCTCAAAGGGGAAGTTTCTAGGGTTTTGGATCGTGTTGGAGGAAGAAGAAACGTTTGGGAGGGGTATTTATAGGTGGGGCTGGCGGCTGCCCAGAAATTAGGGTTTTAACACAGACTAGTCGGTCAAAGAACAACCACTGACCGACTAGTTTGGCAACTAGTCGTTCGGTCGACCAACGCAGACCGACTAAGTGTAAACAGTAACTCCTGAACGAAAATAGGATTTAGAGTTAGTCGGTCCATGAACAAATACTGACCGACTAGTTTGGCATCTAGTCGGTCGACGAACGTTCTTAGACCGACTAAGAGCAAACAGTAACTCCTGAGAAATTTAGAAAGCTAACTAGTCGGTCCAAGAAGGATTGCCGACCGACTGGATCGTCATCTAGTCGGTCGGTGCCCCTTCTTATACCGGCTAATGAGCACCAAAAGTTCCGATACGGAGCGCGGGGCCCCGGGATCGATTCCTAAGACTCCTAGGCTTGATCTAATAGTTAGATATGACCGTTATGAAGCCCGTCACGAATGACGTACTTCGAAATCGACGATCCTAAGAAGAAACGAGAAAACACGACGAAACAATCGAAAACGAAAGCTACGGAGACGAAAACCACGCATGAGGAGAAAATCCACCAAAACAAATATTATATTATATTAAATCCAGATACATGAAAAGCAGTCGTTACAGAATGCAACATAGAATTGATGAGCTAGAAGCTGATGTGGAATGTTATAGGAATGATAATTTTGATATGCAACAAACTGAGTATGACATGTCTATAGAAATGAAAAATATTAAACAAGAGCTTGTTGCATGCAAATCTACCATTACTATGTTAGAAAAAGAGAAAGCTAGCTTGTTTGAAAAAACTGATTGTCTTTCATGTCCCTCTTTATTAAAGGATATTAGCATGTATAAACTAGATAAGACAAAGCTTTAAGTTGAAAATGAATTGCTTTCTGAAAAGATTAACATGCTAAATCTTGAACTTAAAGAAAAAATGAGGGATTTTGAAAAGAAAGAAGAGGAAAACAAGCAAGCTTTCATTAGTAAATGCACTTTGCTTGTGAACGAAAATGCTCATTTGAAATCCAAAGTCACTAGTTTAGAATTGTCATTAAAGAAATTTTCTATTGGAAAACAAAATTTGGACATTATTCTTGGAAATCAACTTTATGGCAATAATAGGCGAGGACTAGGATATGGTCTTAAAAATGTTGAAAAATCAAAATATAGAAAAGTTCACATTGAATCAACAAAGGTTGGAAATTTTCATGCTAAGTGCTTTACATGTGGATGCGTTGGTCATACTTCATATCATTGCAAATATATGAACAAAAATATTAAGTTCAAACAAATATGAGTTCCTAAATCTTTGATGACTAACGTGAGTGGACCTTGTTGGATTCCAAGGTCACACACGATACCTCTTTTGTAGGTGGATGGAAATTTGACGAGGAGCGATAAATTGAATGTCTCATAACTTTTTAGCTCCTTAGTCAAACGGCGACGCGAAGGTATATCTCATTCTTTGAACTTAATGAATATCTTCATAGTTTTTTTGTGTGCATGACTTTTCTTTGTTTGTGTGCTAGTAGTTACATTGTTATGTGTGCATGATTTTTTTTGTTTGTGTGATTACATCTCATGTTTGCTTAAGTACTTCATTCTTTAAAAAAAACAAAAAAAACAAAAAAAATGAAAAAAAAATGAATAAAAAAATGGTGCTTAAATGTGTATCTTTTCTCTTTGATTCATTATTGAAGTATGCACGAATGATTTTTATATCTATGTAGAAATTGGTGTATTATTACTTTTGCTACATGCGCATGTTCATCTTTCTACATGCGCATGTTCATCTTTCTAAATATTCATGGCATACTCAATGAATGAAAATAACTTGATTTCTACACCACCTACTTCACTTACACATGTATTATTATTGTTGCATATTTGGAGATATCGTTTATGAAGTATGGAAAGTGAATGTAGGAGGAAAACTTAACTGAAAATCTAAGGGATATGATATACCTTGCCATGGATAAAAATTGAGCAAAAGAAATGGTTGTTATAAGTATTTTTTTATTAAAAAAACGAGAAAACAAAAGATAATTGCTCTGTATGGAAAATGGATACAATCCTTGGCAATGGTATTACCCACGAGTATCCAACATAAGCTTTACGGGTAAACTTTAGCGTTGGTGTATTTACTCGTCAAGCAATGTCAGCCCCACATCTAAGAGTCCTTATAGGCTATGTTTTGGGGTGTGGTAACTTGAACTAATTTTTAATGAGGTGGGAAAAATCAATCCTAGGTGATAGAATGTTATTTGGAAAATGTGGATTGGTTCCGGTTGACTTTCTTAATGATTCTCCCTATGTGCTTCAATTTTAATCATCACACTTTACACGTTGGTGTTGAATTCTTCGTTGTTTAATTTCATTGGATTTTGACTTGAGTATTCTATGATTGTATACATGCAATTGTTGGTATTGGCTTATAATGCTCTCTTTTTGCATGGTATATGTTTTTGACTTCGTATTTCGACTTTTGATGATAACGAAGGGGGAGAAAAATTTGAGAAAGATTTGATATTAATGCATGTGAAAATATGATTGTTTGATTAAGGGGGAGCATTCATGAATATTGGGGAAGCATTAAAATAGGGGGAGCATGCTTATTGTTAAACTTTGCACATCGGTGTTTGCACATCATTCCATCTCATTGCATGTCACCCACTATCGTCACACTTTCACACACACTATTTGGAAACTTAATACTCAAATCTTGTACTTAGTTTGTCATCATCAAAAAGGGGAGATTGTTGGTGGCAACGATCTATGAACTTTGTGTTTGCTGATAACAAACGTGTGTGAATGTTTTAACGTGTGTGTTAAGTGTTTCAGGAACGGCGAACGTACGACTAATCCAATGATGACTTGATCAACTATGGGATGAGATGGAGAGGATCACTTTGGATTGAGTCAAATCAATTACGGATCACCAATTGGAACTCACACACTTATATTAAGTATATTCGTGTTTCATCTCTTTGTTTTGTGTGTACAGGTGCAAAGACGGCCTATATTTTTTTTGCAAGGGAGACTTGCGGCACACACACCAAAAGAAATTGCAGGGCATAACTTATTCTCCTCCAACAAAACATTTATGTGCTGCTCATGTAAAGGGAAGTTTAAAAAAAAATTATTATAAGTGAAATGTTTCTTCTTCTCCACTAACATGTGTTTAAGCTTTAATCACAATCTTTTCTTTGTTTTTTTTTCAGGCACATTGGGGCAACCGAAATAAATAGAGGGATCCAATCAAAATAAAGGCAAGGTGTGTGCAATGTGCTGGCAAACAATGTCAATGAGGACCACCCACTAAATTAATTGGTTAGAAAAGAAAAAAAAGGAAGAGGCCAAGTCAAAAAGCAACTGAGGTCTTTGAAATTAAACACCCCATATGGCCATCACAAAGAGGCATGTGCGGCTGAGGTTTTTGAATCCCAACGAAGGGACACTCATGTAAATTAATACACATACGAAAACCTAGGTCGGCTCCTATATAAAGGCTACATCATAGAGGCTCAAAAAGAGAGGAGTTCGCAGGGTAAGGAAAATTTAATTGAGGCAGCCGAAAAAAATCAAAGAGAGAGCCGCCTCTTAAAAATTTCGTAAGCTGCCAAAATCTCGAAGAGCGCCGCCGCATATACTCTTCTTTGTGCGCAAATCACAAGGTCATCAAAGAATCAAAAGCAGAGCAGTTCATTAAAATATTTCTCAGGGGCGCAACCTGAATATCTTCAAGAGGATTGCAATTTCCTAAGAGCTGAAGGCCGAATTAATTGTCTCCTCACAATATCAATCAGCTGCCGCATGATCTCGAAGGAGCCGCACTCTTCTTGGAGATCTCTGAAGCACTCTTCGTTGAGACCGAAATTTCCGAAGCACAAAGAAACAAAATGGATACATGGCCGAAATACATGTCCACATGTGCATCCTTAAATCAAATGCAACAAATGCTATCACGTGCACATGGGAAGTAAAGCCAATTAAAAAACAACAACTTTCTTGCAGTTGGAATCAAGAAGATAAAGTGCAGATCATTTGTTTGCATTCAAAATTTCCGAGAGCCCTGTGCATACACGTGAATGAGGTTAGTGCTCTTTGATTTAATTGGTTAAAAATCTAACTCCTTTTTGTGCCTTGTTTTTTTTGCAGAGCAACAGGGTCGGCCGAATTGTTCCTTGTTGCCGAATTGGTTTTCCATCTTGTAAACTCTTTGGTGTTTCCTCCATTGTCTTTTTAATTCCAAGAGCAAATCATCCCCTGCTGCCAAATTGTTCAAGAGGGCCTTTGTTATTTCTTTAAGCAAAAATCTCTGGCCGAATTCTCTATGCTGTGATTACCAAGAGCAGAGAGGAAATTGTGTTAATTCCCAGGAAGTATTATTGCCTCAACCCAAGTGCCCAATATCCATTTGCTGTAACTGTCAGAGAAGGGGCAAAGCCGCAAGTTGCAAGAGACATCGCCACAACTTGAGTTGCCGGTGTCGAGGAGACATCTACATCTACGTCAGACGAGATCTGACCCGTGCTGATTGACGAGGACATCGCCACTACACAAACTGAGATTTCTAAACTCTATTTATCATTATTTTGTGTAGTTGTTGTGTTAGATCCTCGTAGGGGAAACATTACCTTTTGTGTTACTTTTGGGGACCTGACGACTTGGGAGTCGTCACGGAGGGAGAGCATCTGACTAGATTGATAGTGTAGAGCACGTGGTGTGCGTACGATCTAGGTGAGAGTAGATTTGGGATCTTGACTCATTGTAGCTGTACAGGATTACATATCTATCTAGTATTTGCTTTTGGGGGCTGGAGTAGGTCGTGGGGACGACCGAACCAGGGTATATCTGTGCGTATCCTGTGATTGCTATTTTATTGCCATGTATGTGCCTATAACTGCGTGGGATTGTTCGTGGGTTGCACGAATATTTTTATTAGCCTATTCACCCCCCCTCTAGGCTACGATCCAGATCTAACACTCACAACCCACAACTCCAACCAACTGAGTCAAGAGGCCTCCAACTCAAAGAACCAACCTGAAAAGTCAACGGTGGGGCACGTCAACGCGTGACCTAGTAGGAATTCCATATCTCAACTAGTCCTTACATGAAGTGTGGAAAGGTGCACGTGAGCAGGCAGAGTGTATGTCATGGCATAAACAGCTACTGTAGTAAAGGAAGTAACAACTATTCTTATGAACATGTGAAAGCGTGCACGTGCAACATGTAAGGTGTACAACAATGATATAAAACATAAAAGAACCATAGTAAAGAAACACAAGTAAACAACATATACATTTACCATTGCTACAAGAATAATGAGGGTTGACAATTAATTCATTGGTTAGCATTTTGGAACCCGGATAAATCTTAGGACCTTAAGGAGCCGGACTTCACCCAGGGTGGGTGAAACGTGGTACCCCAACCAGCAACACGGGCACCAGAGGGGGCCTCTCGCAACTCTATGCCCGAACGGGACAAGGCACAAGAGCGAGACCTGCTCGGTTTTTCTGTCGGACAAACGGAGTAAACCATCAATTACCGTCATGGTGCATCACGGGTACACCATCGGCCTCTCCAACCCTTTCAACTCGCCCTTCCGGGAGTGATACAGCGGGTGAGAATTCATATCATCTGTCCGCTCCTTAACTCCTTTAATTTACCCGTGTTTCCCCCAAACCCCATGTCACCCTCCTTTAAGAGGATTTAGTCATTTTCATGAAACATAACACTTTCCATTTTTTTCTTTCCACAGTTCATCACATATTTGGGACATGCATCGCCTTGTGCATTCCCTTTCTCATTTCTCATAATATACATGAAACATATAACCATATTTACATCATCATTTTGCATGTGCCAAGAACATAAACCACATATCACCATGTAACAGAAATAATCAAGAACATTGATCACAAAAAGAGAGCTTAAAACAACATTCAAATCTTTCAACTTGCTGGAAAAACAGAACAGTCAGATTAAGAAGCACATTTCTCCATAATTTTGTATTAAACATGCACATACAATACAAATGAAAGTTGTAGATATAGTTGTGCTGGATTCACCTATAAATTTTCATGCAAAAATATGAATTGGGTGATTTATGGCGAATTATTTGGTAAGACCTGACGAATCTATTTTTCAGACAGATTCTAAAGGCTGTAAAGATTGCTAGTTTAAGACATGTTTCAGTCATAATCTCAAAAATGTGCACTCACAGAAAGTTGTAGAAAATGTTGTTATCTTTCTAACGAGACCAAGTTCATCAATTTCTATGGAGTGTGCAGAGACTGATCTACGTTTTGCCAAACTGTGTACAGACTAGATGAAATTCCGACATGTTGTAAAGATGGAATTATTAATCCTAATTACAGGCCGAATTAGTAAAAGTTCACAACATGAAAGTTATAGATAACGGTCCAATCTTTAAGCCATAAAAATTTCAGAGCAAACACAATTCTAGATTGGGAGGACTAAGCAGAACAATCAGCATGCAAATCTGTCCAGAATTGCTCACCGCACAAAGCCACCCAAAACCCAGGATTGCTCACCGCGCACAACCATACAAAATTCAGGATTACTCACCGCGCACAACCATACAAAACTCAGGATTACTCACCGCGCACAACCATACAAAACTCAGGATTAACATAATAAAAGGTGAGACCACAACAACAACAACCATGAAACTAAGCATGCAACTCTAATACTAGTTGGAGATGGAATCCTACCTTAGAGGTGATGAGAGACAAGGGGGTAACCCAAATCCCAATGGCTCCTCCTTCTTCAAATCCTTCTCCTTCTCCTTCTCCTTCACAAGCTCCCAGAATGAGCAACAGAACCCAAATGACGACAGGGATGCTACAGGAGTATGCAGAGTGAGGGTGGCGTAGCCCTACGGGTGCTCAGTCCCCCTAATGTCTAAGAGAGAACAACGGGAAGGGATGAATTCGGTCTAATCTTTGGGAAGAGAGTGAGTGAATGAAACCTTTCTTTCTTATTCTTAGAGTAGCCACCTCATCTCCCTAAAATCCTCTAAGCATGCCACCAAGCCTTGGGTTAGGTAAGGATCAAGGATATCTTGACACATCAAAGGTGGAGGTGTCCCTTATGAAAAATTAGGATTTTGATTTATAGAAAAATAACTATACACACTTAATACACATACAATACTTAATACTCATCAAGACATTAGTATTCCAACCATATACTTTATTTAATAAAATCATGTCATACAAATTATTTTAAAATAATTTAAGCTTGACAAAATTAAATAAAATACATAAGGATTCCCAAAAATTTATACCCATATATATACGTCCAAGAATGTGTATTAATACACGTATATGAATTTTGGGGTCATTACATCCTACCCACCTTAAATTAAAGTCCGGCCTCGGACTTTCCAACTTAGGACATAGCTAATGGTGAATATAGTTATATATGGTCAATCTACCCCAAACTAATACATACACACATTCATATATCAACATTTATATCATTTCACAGTACACGCATTCATGGTTTTGTACAAACATACACACGTATATCTATATATAGATATCGATATACGACCTTGTATGTCTCCTAGCATATATCCAAGCACACATATACATGTCATCACATAAAGTCTCATACAACAATATCAATACACACAGATACTCACCTAATGATATATCTATCCAAACACCGGTGTAAGCGTATCCACTTACAGCCAGACATGCAACCGTATATATCTTCCAGATATATATATATCAAACACATAACACTTAATACACATAGGGCATGCCCACTCATACCTGAGCGGGACACAAAGATCCGCACATGGATCTTCACAATCAGCATGTACACATACACCACATATAACAAACACAGACAGCATGCCATATCTATACATCGCCTAGAGCTCAATTAACTATGTAGGTCCATAATACACACTCCTCATAGGTCACCATATATTAACATATATACGCATGCACCTCTATACTCTGACATACAATCATGTTTGTCTCCTAGTACCCATCCAACATTCACAGATGTATCATCACACAAGTTTTATCATATCAATATCAATACACATAGATAACCATACAAAACTATATTCATCCATATACAGGTGTAAGCGTTCCAGCTTACAGCCATACATATATCATATACTCATCACATATATCAACACATAGAACTAATATTCTTAAGACATAGCCACACATACATGGGTGGAACTCAAGGATCCACACATGCATCTGCACACTCTACATGTGCATACATCACATATAGTATATAGCCACTACATAGTACATCTGTACGCTACATGCACCTCAATCAAGTATATAATCCAATTCATATGTACATGAGTATATCATCTCAATATACTCAACAAGTCATATTTAACGCTTATAGAGCTACAAACGTATAGGTAAACATACAAACACACATAGATATATACACACATTCTTACTCAATCAACACTCTAGTGTCTATCCTCAGGGCTCTATACCTCAAACTTCTGATATCAGGGCTCTATCTTAAGGCAGAACTCCTACCCACCTTAAGACAAACTACCTCTGAAACACTACACGCACTACCCTTACACAGCCGCAGTGCGGAGACCTGCATGGGCCGCCACCTATAACGCCCCGCTCCCCGTGATACCCGATAAGTACGAATCCGTATCAGGTATTCCCAAAGAGACGGGTGCTACGAAGAAAATACGAAATTACAAACACAAGCATGTCCACTGCGCACTGCTGGGATAGTACATCTAGCATTCCAGTCAACCCAAAACACAAGAGAACCAACAACTCAAGCACTGATGTATATAAATAAAACTGTTCATATACAACTTCCTTATACAAATCCATATACAATATTACACACATCTCAATAATGTACAAAAACTCACATCTCACCCAAATACAACAACACTCCCAAGTCATCCACACTTCTCACAACCCACAACTCCAACCAACTGAGTCAAGGGGCCTCCAACTCAAAGAACCAACCTGAAAAGTCAACGGTGGGGCACGTCAATGCGTGACCTAGTAGGAATTCCATATCTCAACTAGTCCTTACATGAAGTGTGGAAAGGTGCACGTGAGCAGGCAGAGTGTATGTCATGGCATAAACAGCTACTGTAGTAAAGGAAGTAACAACTATTCTTATGAACATGTGAAAGCGTGCACGTGCAACATGTAAGGTGTACAACAATGATATAAAACATAAAAGAACCATAGTAAAGAAACACAAGTAAACAACATATACATTTACCATTGCTACAAGAATAATGAGGGTTGACAATTAATTCATTGGTTAGCATTTTGGAACCCGGATAAATCTTAGGACCTTAAGGAGCCGGACTTCACCCAGGGTGGGTGAAACGTGGTACCCCAACCAGCAACACGGGCACCAGAGGGGGCCTCTCGCAACTCTATGCCCGAACGGGACAAGGCACTAGAGCGAGACCTGCTCGGTTTTTCTGTCGGACAAACGGAGTAAACCATCAATTACC
>CM061133.1:33407186-33417186 GCA_030789695.1 Scilla litardierei
AAGCCTCCTTGTTAGCTGGGGCAGTACTAGTTGTTGCCTTTTCAGTCTGTGTGAGACTGAAACCATGAGAGCGCAGATGGAACTTCAGGTCCAACTGCCAACTCAGGTAGTTTGACCCATCAGCCTTCAGGACTGAGAAGTCTACATTTGCGAGTCTGGCCATTTTATGATCTAGCATGTACAGAAACAAAATAGCATGTATCATTAAGACTGAAAGTAAGACAGACATCCACGCATGTAATGTAGTCATTTTCATGAATTTAAATTACTGCGGTTTTAACATACATGCTTTTTCAGGTAATGTGAATAATTAATTACTAAAAAATTAACAATCACGCATGCTGTTTAATGGTTTTCATTGCGACATTAAAACATGGTATTAAAGCGAATTAATCAACCACGCAGTTTAATGCAAAAACAATGAAAAGCAGAAATAATGACCTTAGGCTATGGGGATCAGCCAGCCGATACCGAAAAATAAATAAAAAGTCCAGTCCGAGGTTACATCAAAATAAAAGGCATGAAAGTAAATTACAACTCGGGAACTTCAGAGAGAAGCCCCTATCTTCATTTAGCGAAACGCCTTCAGCTTCTTTTTGGTGTCCTTCGGTCTTCTTTTTACATTTTCATCCTCACATACAAAGTTTCTCTCAAAAGAAAAGAAAAATTGCGGGAATTTAAAACGGTGTCGGAAACCTGGCTGATCCCTAAAAACATAGCCTAATATTTGCACATCCACGCAGATAATATTTTTGCAATATACAACCACGCAGATAATCGAAACACAAGCATTTAAAATAATTTTAAAATTGTGTGCGACGTGCAAGAAAATTTTTTTTTTTTGAAAACTTTTGCCTTTTTGATCCATATTTTATTGTTTTATTTTACCGCTTTAAACCCTTTCAAATTTTCTTTTACCTATTTTGGGCTTTTTAGGGCCAAAAAATAAATAAAATAATTTGTGTGAATGGGCTAATTTTCTGGCCTTTTTGGGCCATGAAAACAACCCATTAGGGTTAATATTGGGCCTCCCCCGAAAAATAACCCGTTAGGGTTAGGGTTTCAGGAAAATCCTGGGGGGGGGCCCGCGGCGTGTCGCCGCGACGGCTGGCCGCGTAGGGTGCGACCGCCGTCGCGGCGACGGGCCGCGGCGGCGGGCCGCGGCAACTGGCCGCGGCCTGAGGCCGCGGCACAGTGCCGCGGCTTCAGGCCGCGGCAGTTGGCCGCGGCCTGAGGCCGCGGCGCAGTGCCGCGGCTTCAGGCCGCGGCTGCCGCGGCCTGGGGCCGCGGCTGCAGTCCGCGGCCTGAGGCCGCGGCTGCTGGCCGCGGCTTCAGGCCGCGGCCGCCGCGGCCTCAGGCCGCGGCGATTGATTCCGCCGGCGGCGCGAAGGGCGCGCCGCCGTTTCGCCCTATGGGCGTACGGAAATTTGGATCAAAAGGCGGGGAGGTAAAAAAAATCGGGTTTTTCAACAATTTTGATCGCTAAAAACAAGTTTTTATTGTTTTAAACATGCAGATCTTATTAAAAATGTTGAATTTTACCGAGTTTATCAACTTTTTGATCCTAAAACATGCAGATCTAATGAGAAAAGCAGGTTTAGATCTAAAAGTTTGGATTTTTACCTACTAGATTCGACGAGGAATCTAGGCGACGGTTGGTGAAGGATGCCCTTTTCGCTCCCCGTTGAGAAGATTACGATCTTCTTTTTCTGAGCGATTTGTGGATCTCCTTTTCCGCGAGCCGCCGTCTCCTCCAACGAGCGTGATCGTGCTGATAACGTGTTGTGAAGGGAATTTAGGGAGAAATAGGTGTAAGGGGTTAAGAGCCCCCTACCCGTGTATTTATAACTTTCAATAGTGGGTTGGATACCCAATTGGCCCAATGGGCCTATTCATAACAAAAACCTCTATTTTATTTCGCAATCCAATCAGACACTTTACGATGTACGACGGTCTTGAAATTCAATTAGCATTATTCTTTTCTGTCATAATAAGAAAATAATGGACAATGTAAGTGTTTCGGTGTGTTTTCTCACCGCTGGATGATCTTCCAGAGATCCGAGTGTCGTCGCTGTCTCTAGAGACGGCGTCGGCCTTCGGGGTCGATCGGCCGAGCGTTCACTTGAGCGGGAACACGCGGGTCTGAGTGACGGCGCGCCGAATGGCAGCCTCAGTGGGTTGACAGCCTCCGGGATCGATCGGTCGAGGGGGCTCTGGCACGAGGGCGTCCGGATCCGAGTGATGGGATGCTGAATGGAAGCTTTGGCAAGGTGACGTCTCTCCGGATTTGCAAAACAAAGAACTCGTCGGGGGGGAGGGGGGTCGGATGCGGAGAGACCAAGCGCGAGTTCTCAATCGAGCTATGGAGGAGAAATACGAGGTGGAAGAACATCTGAGGTGATAGTATACCTGGGTGTCAAGTATCCAAGATTCGGTCTTTTGCATTCTATTTTTCGGGTCTTTTATACGAGCCCCGCATGTCAACGCCTTCATGGCATTTATCATTCCTCCCTCTGTGCCCGCCTGCATTGATGGTCCCTTGAATGACGATCAAGACGGACATATTGTGGCTTCAATAGTGATCAAGGCGGGCGTGATCTAGGGAGTGGTTTCCCCCTTTGAGCGGGGTCAACCGTCTGTCGAATGGCGGGCTTGGGCCGATGCACCCCGACCCACTCCTGGGCCCCGTTGGGCCAGAGCCCGGTGCAGTTTTGGGCCTATCGGTCGGTTCGCCTCTCTTCAACCCATTTGCAGGGTTGTAGCAATTGGCCCCATCGCTCGGGCCATTCGGCTTGTGGCGGTTCAGTCCGAAGGATGTTATACGTGTGGATTTGACCGGCGCATCAGTCGAAGCGGTGCATTAAATGAAAGTCATCAAGGCATATGGCACCGAGAATTCTCCCGCCCCTTGGATGCGGGATTCGGAGAGTCGCTCCCTTCGGGACGTCGACACGTGCTCCATCTTAAATGGTCCGGATTTGAAATCACCACCCATATAAAACGGCGTGGTTTAGAGGGGTTCACTCTTCGTGCTTCCTGAGTCAGTTGTTATTCCTTCCCGACTTTGGAGAGATCCCATGATTGTCCCATCTTCGACGGCCCCCCTTCTAGTTCTTGCGAGGTAATTCTCTTATTTGTCTTCGTTTTTTTTCTTATTGATGGAGAGGGTGTTGAGGATTGGGAATTCGTCTGAGGATGATGGTCCTATCGCTGCCATCGAAGCTCCTCCGCGTCTCGAGTCCAAAGTGGCACATGAGAAGGGCAAAGGTTTGCTTTTTGATGACTTGATCTATCGAAGGGGTCCTTCCAGAGCTAAGGGATCTTGCGTCCTTACAGCGGTTCTCAACGCGGTCTATTCTGTTCCCTATTCCACAACTGAGAAGATCAGGGTGGAGTGCCTCTCTTATCCGTACGGGGTCCGGGTCCCATTTCTTGACGAAAGGATCTGCTTCCCAGGGGCCCATGAGATCGGAGTGTACACCGAGATGTTTTGTCTATGGCTCTGTTTCCCTTTTCACCCCTTCCTCGTCCAGGTCTTGACCTCTTTACAGGTATCTTTATGCCAGCTGACCCCATATTCGACCCTTTCTTTGGTCGGCTACGTTGTGATCTGTCAATTGCATGGGTTGGCGCCGACCTTGCCGCTCTTCTTCTATTTCCACCGGGTTCGGCCTATCTCCTCAGGGACATAGCTTCACATCACCGCTAGGAGAGGCATGTAATTCTTGTTGCATTTGACCCGTTGGGTTGGTAACTGGAAGAACGACTTCGTTTTCATCACCTTTCCTGGGGATGACGAGATTCTTACTTGCTGGGGATGTTTGGGAACCAAAGAGGTGGTGTTGACTCATTCTGAGGCCAACCGAGCATCGGTCGATTTTGTGATGGCCTTGCATAGGGAGGATAGATCAGTCTGGGCCCTGCTAGACCGTCTCCTCCTTAAGAACGTCATGTGGTCCCCTGGTAAAGCCGATCTTTAGATTTCGTTCTTCTCCTTAGATTACCCTGATTCTCCTTTCTTCGGTAGGAATGGCAGGTCAGGAGTTCAAGCATCCCTACTGTTGAATCATTGGGTCGGCATTTGTCACGTGTCGCTCCCCAATGTACTTGAAAGCGAGGACATGAGCGAGTCCGCATGTGCTTAAAGCAAAGAAGAAGTACTTTTTTCCTTTCTTCTTTGACTTAAGCACGATAAGATTTTTGTGTAAATAGCAACCTGGTTCTTGCAACCGCAATATTCAGAAACAACATAGATATTTATTACAACTTTGTCCAGAGTTCAAAAGCAAGTACACAAATAAGTTAGGCCTAGCATGGCCGTACATTTTATTACATGAGCAGCACACCCGCAATAATAAATAAAACTAAATAGATGGAGACATCAGTAATAATATAGTCCTTTGCATGAAGGATCTTGGCGTCTTCGTAGCTCTAGTCCGCGGGATCTGCTTCTGGGTTCTGATCCTCGTAAGTAAGGTCCTCGCTATACTCCGTCTCTAAACCTAACATATATTTCATAGTTTCATTGAAATATATGTCAGCGAAAAGCCTCGGCAAGATTTTATAGTAATTGAAAGCATTAATATAGCAACGGAAAGAAAACGTCAGACACAGATATATTAAGCAAGTGCGTAAAGTAAGGTATGAGCATGGTGGAATAATTTAACAGGTGAGTTGCATTTTAATGAAGTTAACACAGTTTCAAAATGGAATATTCTCAGTTATTTGTGCTCGTGTAAGTCCATGTCTGAGTGTGTATAGTGTTCTCGATACACCCTATCATCGGGGGTTAACCGTGACGCTTCTTGCCATCCCTAACCTGGAAAATGGCCAAGATGCTTGCTTTCATTGGTGTGGTATGGAAGTAGCGATGTACCAGACACACTTACAGACTCTACTACATGAACCAACCCCACCCAAGGTCTGTCTAGTCGTTCGACTAGGTTTATCCAATCTGTATTCGATGGTGTTACATATGTTCATTTCGAGAGTTGTGTCCTACCCTCTGTCCAGTTTGGTTCATTCTGTGAGCAACATATAGCAAATTGTTCTAAACAACAAACTCATTTTATATGTTCGTTTAATCGAAAGCAACTACTAAGGCGAAAACATGCATTTCAGTTATAAAGTCCACATGCGTATTATTAAATTTCAGCACAACGATTAAACAGTTTGGTTTTGCAATTCATTTACAATAAAAAATACTTGCCTCGAAGGTTGTTGGGTGTCCAGACGATCGTAATGAGAGGCGCGGTTATTTCTGCGAAGTTGGATTTTTAATATCAGATGAAAGTTTCTTAACGAATTAATCACAATATTACGATCACCTTTATATATATATATATATATATATATATATATATATATATATATATATATATATATATATATATATATATATATATATATATATATGAGGTTAATGGACCAGTGCTGTCAGCGCGCTGGTAGCATTTTGGACGACCTTAAAAAAATTTGATGTTGTTAGATAAACTTGTTAGGAAGCTCCCCACAAATTTTCAGGTCGATCCGGCACCGTTTGAGCCTCCGTTCATCGATTTCAAAAACGTTGCGCAAAACTGTGGACATTTTTGCGCAACGTTTTTGAAATCGATGAACGGAGGCTCAAACGGTGTCAGATCTACCTAAAAATTTGTGGGGAGCTTCCTAACCAGTATATCTACCAACTGCAAAAAAAATTTAAAAAATACAGGAGGTACCCCAGATCGCTGACAGCGCTGGAAAAATTTCCAGCGCTGTTAGCTCTTCTCCATTTTTCAATATATATATATATATATATATATATATATATATATATATATATATATATATATATATATATATACACTTTTGAATGCTGAAATTCTCCTCCTTGAGGTTCCTCCTGTCAGATATTTGGGGCTTCCCCTTTCCTCTACTTATCATGCTGCCAAGCTTTTCTCTGGGCTTGTGGACAAGTGCAGGGCCAAGGTCTCTTGCTGGTCCTCCAGGCTTCTGTCCACGGCAGGGCGCATTGAGCTGGTGCGCACGGTCATTCATGGGTTTGCTTCTTATTGGCTGCAATCTTTTCGCATTCCTACCTCTGTCCTTGCCGGGATTGACCGTCTTTACCGGGATTTCATCCGAAGGTCGAAGCTCCATCTTTGGAAGTGGGATGATATGTGTATTTCACGGACGGAGGGGGGATCGGTCTCCGTAGCCTCTGCGAGGTGGGTGTTGCCGCGGGAGCTAAGCTCCTGGAGGATTCTGCACTCTCCCTCTCCATGGGCCTCTTACATGCGCAGTACCTATCTGAAGTGCGCCCCCCTCTTCCAATGTGTTCCCTCGCCTTTGGACTCGGGGACTTGGAAACATATGCTTCGGTGTCGGGACGCGGCGTCTTCTTGCTATAACCGGGCGATTGGTGATGGTCGCTCCACTTATTTTTGGTATGATATGTGGCTCCCCTGTGGTCCTTTGGCCGACCTGCACTCCCCTCCCCGTCTTCTCAGATATCGCCGTGTTGCTGACTTTTAGGATGGTGGAGCCTGGTCCCTCCATGCTGAGATCATTCACATTGCTCCCTTGTTGGTTTTGGTTTCAGTGACGGATGGCCCTGACGTCTGGGTGTGGACCGCGGATGGGGGTTGCTCCCTTCGTTCCGCTTGGTCCTCTACGTGTCGGCGCTCCCCGGTTGACTGGCTTGCCCCTGTGGTCTGGTTCCCTGGGCACACACCCAAGTTCTCCCTCACTCTCCTTCGTGCCCTCTCTGACCGCCTGCCCACCACCCAACAGCTGGCCAGGCGTGGCATTCGGGAAAAGCCTGCTTGTGCTCTCTGCGATCGTTTTCCCGAGTCGGCCCGCCATATCTTCTTCCGTTTTGAGTTCAGTGCTTCTGTTTGGGCAGCTTGCCGGCACCGCCTTGGCCTTCCTCCTGGCTCCAAGTCCATCATCGTTGAAGCCCACGCACTGAAACAGAGGTTTGGATCCAGAGGGAAGACCACCCCCAGGGGTAAGCTCTCCTTGATGGTCTTCTCTGCGACGGTTTGACACATTTGGAGAGAGCGAAACTGCCGCATCTTCAGATCCCTTAGGTCCCCCGCGACAGCCCTTCTGGCTAGGATCTCTTTGGACATCTCGGACGCCCCCGGTTGGTTGTATACTGGAGGATTTTGACCCTGTGGATACTACCCTTTTTGCGAGTTGGTGTATCTTGTAGGCTGTCTTTCGTGCGCCGCCCCATCTTAGGTTCCCCCCACTTTTTTTGTTGTTCTCGGCTTCGCCTAGTTGGCCTAGTGCGAGGTGACTGCTCCCCAGCCTCTCCCTCGCCTGGCTTACTTGTTGGCTCCACCTTGATGTAGTCCTTGTTCATATTTATACATACACACTTACTTTTCTATATATATATATATGGCAATCTTCGGGTGCGAAAAAACCAGTGCGAAAGCCATGCGAAAACTTTTTTTTATTTTTTTGAAATTTCTTTTTCAAAAATTCTTTTTTGATGTTTAATCCATACAATTATATACCCGAGGAAAAATAATGGGTGAACCCGTTGGGGATTAGAGCACACATCCACCCATTACAAATTTAACGGTCTCAAAACGTGCGAATTTGATAAAATGCCTTGATCGAGGGCCAAATGACATTATTTCTCAACCATTATTTTTTGAGGGGGTGTAACAACATATAATGAGGATGGAGAAAAGAATTTTTGAAAAAAAAATTCAAAAAAAAGATAAAAACCTTTTCGCACCGTGCGAAATGTTCTCACATGAAGATTTATATATATATATATATACTAGTTATTACCCGTGCCCATAGGGCACGGTTTATTTAATGGCTGAGTTTTTCTCCCCCACAAATTTCAAGTTCCCCCAAATTTCAAGTTTTCCCACAAAATTTCAAGTTTCCCCCCAAATTTAAGTTTTCCCCCAACATTTAAGTCCCCCCAAAATTGTCATTACCACCTAGGACAAACTTGCCACGTAGAACAAAGCTTTGTCCTAGTAGGAAAAGATTCAAAATCTTCATAGAACTGGAAAAAAATGGTCGAAAGGGGTGAGAATAAAAAGTGTGGGTGGGTGGGTGGGTGGGTGGGGAGGGTCCATGGGCAAAAATACAAAAACCGGGGTTGAATGTGCAAAATTCCCCACCTCCTCTTTTATCCCTCAAAATCTCATCTCTTAAATTTTCTCTTATCCAATTTCCATGTTTTATATAATAGATATCCAAATTCTCTTATCCAATTTCTCATGTCCAAATTCTCTTATCAATTTCTCTTGATAACATCCGTCTTTTATATAATAGATATCTCTTATCCAATTTCTCTTGTCCAATATCTCTTATCCAATTTCTCTTGATAACATCTCTCGTTTGTAATATAGATATCTCTTATCCAATTTCACTTGATAACATCACTCTTATCCAATTTCTATTGTCAAATATCTCTTATTCAATTTCTCTTGATAACATCCCTCTTTTATAATATAGATATCTCTTATCCAATTTATCTTGTCCAATTTCTCTTATCCAATTTCTCTTGATAACATCCCTCTTTTATAATATAGATATCTCTTATCCAATTTCTCATGTCCAATATCTCTTATCCAATTTCTCTTGATAACATCCCTCTTTTATAATATAGATATCTCTTATCCAATTTCTCTTGTCCAATATCTCTTATCCAATTTCTCTTGATAACATCCCTCTTTTATAATATAGACTAGTCATAACCCGTGCCCGTGGGCACGGTTCATTTAAGATTTTCCCTTGCGCAATCTTTGTTCCTCGAAATTTTTTTTTCAAAGCCAAAATTTAAAAGAAAAACAAATTAACTTACAATACTTAGTGGCACAGGCGCCTTCGGCGTGGGTGCCTTCGGCGCAGAACAACAAATTCGACGTAAAACAACAATTTCGACGCGGGCGGGTGCCTTAGGCGCAGAACAACAAATCAGCGTAAAAATATTTAGCGGACGCCTTCGGCGCGGGCTTCATATACATATAACCCGTGCCCGTGGGGACACTGTTCATTTAAAAATCTTGGACCCACTAATTTTAAACAAATATCAATAATTATTAGTTTCCCCTGAAATATCAGCAGATGAGATCGAAATTTTACAGGGTTTTTCAACGCGGATCAATGAGTTGGCAGCATCTCCCGCGTTCATTCTCCCACAGCTCGCGTTCATTCCCAAGATGAGATTGTGTGTGTGTGCACAACATTTTTTTCATAACTAATATTAAAAGGCTATTCCTAATTTCAATGTTTTTGTGTATTCCCAACAAATTTCGCTTCAACCCAAAAATTTCCCTCCAAAACTTGATGTGACATTGCCACATAGGACAAATTCAAAATCTGCCCTCAATTGTAATATAGATATCTCTTATCCAATTTCTCTTGATAACATCTCTCATTTGTAATATAGATATCTCTTATCCAATTTCTCTTGATAACATCACTCTTTTATAATATAGATATTATCCAATTTCTATTGTCCAATATCTCTTATTCAATTTCTCTTGATAACATCCCTCTTTTATAATATAGATATCTCTTATCTAATTTATCTTGTCCAATATCTCTTATCCAATTTCTCTTGATAACATCCCTCTTTTATAATATAGATATCTCTTATCCAATTTCTCATGTCCAATATCTCTTACCCAATTTCTCATGAACCGTGCCCGTGGGCACGGTTCATTTAAGATTTCCTCCGCGAAATCTTTGCTTCCCGAAAAATTATTTTCACAGCCAAAATTTAACAGAACAATAAATTAGAGTAAAAAATTTAGTGGCACGGGCACCTTCGATGTGGGCGTCTTCGACGCGTAACAACAAATTCGGCGTAGGCGCCTGCGGTGCGGAACAACAAATTTGGTGCCCGCGCCTTCGATGCAGAACACAAATTAGCGTAAAAAAATTTAACGGGCGCCTTCGGCACGGAACAACAAATCTCCGGGTATTTTTACGCTAATTTGTTATTCAGCTAAATTGTTTTACGCTAAATTTTTATTTT